>JAIQCH010000011.1:185653-269153 GCA_029691765.1 Entomobrya proxima | reverse complement strand
CTCTAATGAACTATTAGTAAGCAGGGTTATGAGGTATATGCTTTTATAATAAACTTCTTTTGTAGATCGACTGCTGTTTACTGGCTCTGGAGAATAACTAAAGTCTCCTGATTTATTTTGGGCAGAGTTTCTCATGCCTCTCAAAAAAACGTTTTGGTGTTGTACTGTTACATGCCAATCATTACATCATATCATTTGTCATATTGGTCACACATCAAATAAGAGTATAATTTATAGATACATAAATTTGTATATAATATGATTTACATGTGCAGCTGCGTGCTCAGCTAGAAAGGAAAACAGTAGTTTCTTTAAAACGACACATTTTGCACGTACAATAATAGGTACACATTTCACACAGAGAGAAGTGAGCTGTGTAATCTAACTGGACTAATCTGATCTGCTGCTTGAGCCGAAGACAATGCTAAGTGTTTTGCATTTACCACTATGCAAACTAAAAATGCCCAGCTACTGAATTTAACATGGAATAGAATATTTTGTGGTGATTTCTTATCGCATTTTATGGTGCCAGTTTGTCGCCTTGTCTCTCCTGTTCTTTCCTGTCCGATGACTACCTACTTTTCTGAAGATGATCAAGATGAAATGATCATGACAATTTGCATATTATGAACTATATTCTTACACCCTCCCTAGTTCGTAATTCCTTTACTTTTGCGACTTGTCGAAGTTTTATTTTTGTGATTTTTATGCTGTTGTATTACTTTTGTATTTTGATTTTTATGAATTTTTATTATCTGTTTTTCACGAAGTTTCTTCTCTCATGCCGCAGACACTGGTTCAGCCATTTGCTGTTGAATTTTGAGGGTCCTCGTCAGCCTCATTATTTTGATCATTTTGATTAGATCTTAAGGTCTGTAGTGGAACAGCTTCCACTTTAAATTGAGGTGGTTGACGGCATCGGTATATCATTCTTCCCACTAGGATTATGATGAGTGTGAGAACGACTATAAATGTCCAGAAGGCATAATTGTGATGGGAGTGCACAATCGGAGGCATGGGCATAGGTTCCTTGGGTTGTGATGGTTTCTTCCGTAGGAATAACTCATTCAACTCATGCTCGTTGAAAATGTGCCAATTTATCTTCTCTCGATGAATAGGTGAAAAGATATCCGTGTATTTCACTTTGATGGTTGATCCATTGAAACGCTTATTGTTGATGTGATATTCTGCGTTGAATGGTAGTGTGAACACGTGATCTGGACATGGTTGTGTCTTTCCAGCTAATGTGAAGTTGGACATAGGACAGTAGATATATATTAAATTTGCGTCCCGTTTTAGCTGGATAAATGAGAGATGGTCCCTTTTGTGCGTTGGAGAGCACTGTGACTCACTGAATGACTTCAAGTGTTGTTTGTTGTAGTCATCCTGAGTACATTCTTCCATAGGGTATACAAGAATCTCTCTGATCATCGGATATTCCGTCATTAGTGGATGTACGCAATCACCATGGTTTGCAATGATTGCCTGAGGTGGACCTACGTATTTGTAACTGCAGGTCAGGTTCTGATCTTCATCCCTTTTCATGAGAATAAAGGGATCTGCATCAAACAGTATAAAATCTGTGTTGATGACTGGAACATCGATGACTATTCTCAATTCCTGGCGAAGGCTGTCAAATTCGCATTCATCTGCTTCAGCAAATGTATATGCGCATAGTTTTCCGCAGGGTAGAGAGACGTTAAGAAAGTCCAACAATGGCATGTGGACTTTGCCTCTTTTCCACTCACGTTTGGCTTCGGCTACGATCATTTTTCCGAGCTGTATTTTTGTCACTACGGCTGAAATTGCGTAGGCTTGGCTGATTGACTTCTGTTTGAAGTTCTCCATATCAATAGTGGAGTTTTTCAGAAACAATATAGTTTCATTGAAGTCAGTTCTTACTTCGTTCAAAAAGGCTCTGATTTCGTCGTTGTTATCATCCAGTCGGCGAAAGTTTTCTGTCATGATGTTGTAGCGTGACTCAAGTTCATCTAGTCGTTCAGCGTTGTCGATGCTGTTGACTAGGGCTGTTGTTCCTACTGCTCCTGCTGCGACACACGCTACGATAGCAATCGATCCAATAATTATGAGAGAAACAACTCGTTTTTCTCTGGCCAATATGCTAAGGTCTTCCGCTGCTTTTGGTCTTTTGGCTGGACACATATCTTCTATTGCCTTTATGAAATCCGTGTCGTAAGCTATTTTGCATTGCGCTTTAGCTTTGTCCAGAAGGTCCTTGTAGATGATGTCAACTGTGAACATGTCACAGGGATTGAGCATGATGATTCTTAGCTCAAATTGGAGATATCCAGATACTACTGGAGTCTCGGATCTTCGCCATAGTAATGGGACTTGAGGGTTGCTTGGTATTCCAAGTCCTGTTGTGCAGAGAAGTGATATCTGCAGCATTGTCAATAACGAGAAGTGGCTATACTTCATTCTTTTCCTTCTATTCAAATAGCTTCTAGGACGTTGTTGTTCTTCCTCCTGGTGTTCTCCTTCTTCTCGTTTCTCTTTGTCCATTTCGGCATACTTTTCTCCCCATCTCCAACGTTGAATTAAAGTTGGAGTGTACATGTTCAAGAGATATTTCATGAATCCATGCTGACTCTTTTGTAGAGGTTTGGTTAAGATATCAGCCTTCTGTTCTTTGGTGTTGACGTACAGAATTTGAATTTCATTCTGTTCCACCAGCTCTCTTGAGTACAAGTACTGAGTTTGGATGTGTTTTGTCCTGTCATGAAATGTGGCATGTTGCGCTATTGCGATGGTGCTGGTATTGTCCACCATAATGGGAACTGGTTCCAGTAAAGGAAATCCCATTTCTTTGAGCAGCATTCTCATGTAGACAGCTTCTTGAACTGCTGCAGTAAGCGCTACTAACTCTGCTTCGGTGGATGACAGAGTTACTATCTTTTGTTTTTGTACTTTCCAGTAAAGTACCATTGTGCCAAATATGACGATGTAACCAGTTGTTGATTTACGGTCATTCTTATCACCTGCGTAGTTCGAGTCTGAGAATATGACGATGTTCATATCTTTATCCTCAGCGTCATAGAAGAGTCCCTCTTCTCTTGTTCCGCTCAGATATCGCATTACCTTCTTTAGTAGTTGCCAATGTTGTTCATTGTAGCCAGAGCAGTGCTGACTTAATTTATTTACTGAAAGGCGATGTCTGGTCTTGCAGTTCTGGCAATGTAAAGGAGAGATCCTACTCCTTGTCGGTAAGGAAATCTGGTGTCAGTCTCATCCGGTGTCAACACATCCGTTTGCGTATTTGGTTGCATTGGGACAGTGACAGCGTTGCATTTGTCAAGTCGAAATTTTTCAAGCATGGTGTTAATCTGCTTGTTGGCATGTAATAACATGCTTCCGTCTCTGAGTCTTTCTATTTGCATTCCGATGAATGCATCACATTTCGTATCCTTGATTTTGAATTCCTCCATTAGTTTTTTACGGACGTATTCAACAATTTCTGCGGATGGTCCTGTTATAATCAGATCATCAACGTAGCAGACTACGTAGCATCTATCACCATCATGATTGTAGATGAATAGTGATGGATCATGTTTACTTTTTACAAACCCAATTTTTATAAGAGAATCTGAAAGTTTGATATTCCATTCTCTGGGGGCTTGCTTGAGTCCGTAGATTGGTCGTTTTAGTCTCCACACCTTTCCTTTAAATTTGCAATTTGTAAATTACAAAAATACAATTTTTATTCAAGTTTCAATCAAAACAAATTGTTAATTTATAGGAATATTTGGGATAAAATGCAGGTTTAAACCAAACATTTCTAAATAAATATGGAAATTGCTCAAAACAGTGGCTGACTTATTGATTAGAATGCCAAAAGTTGTAAAAACGTAAGCTTTTTTATACTTACTTACGGTTCATTTCTGAAGAAGGGTGGTTTTTGACAGAGTATGTGTCCCTTCCCTTCACCCTCCATTAATACTTGAAAACTTTTAACCCTTCCCCCTACCCTTCCATTCTGCCTTCGAATTTTTGTACCCCTCCATCCACCCTTCCACTCCGGGTTTAAAAAAATGTGTTCCCTCCCTTCCATTGTTACCCCTCCAAAAATCGGATGGATGGAGGGTGCCTAGCTCTGATGACAACTATTATGATGATGATGATTGTTGCAGTGGAAAAGGAAATATAAGATGCAGTGTGAACATGAGCCGGCGCTTCGTACTCCTGCATTGGTGGTACAGATAATAATAATATTGCATTTATTGCCCATGATTTCCTCAAGAGGTAAATTACATCATGTTGACAAACATTTGTCATTTAAAAGTGAAATAATATACAAGTTTTTAGGTACTTAATATACAGATTATTTGTTTTAAAGTTATTTTGTATTTAGCCATAATATGCTTAGTTATTGTAGATTTAACGAGTTACTGAACTAGTATTAATATATATGCCTTAGCAGAGCACGTTAAATTTGCGTGAAAAGAAGGTAAGCGTCGGCTTCTCGGTGACCCACAGGTGCATTTCCCCAACCCGCATTCGCCATTAAGGGTTTTAACCCAGTCAGACTACTCTGCACTGTGTTAACTTTGAATAACCTTAGCCTACCTCTTAACCCTCTTTAAACTAGTTCGTGCTTTACTTTATTCTGTTATACATGAATTTATCACATCGTCAATACAAGATAAATCACATATTGTGTTGTATAAATTACAGTTAATTCTATAGATACCTTCAATTTGAAGCGAAAGTAGATATGCAATAAGCTTATTTTTAAAAACATTAAAGGATGTATTACATGAGACAACTGAATCAGGTAGCTGTAACCAGTCATATACAGCTTTATACTTGAAACATCTTTTCCCCCATGAACTATTAAAATGTACACAGGGGATCCTGTAGCTAGTGGATCTAGTAGTTTGACTATTTTGGTTTGAAAAATCTAGATAATTATTGAACCTTTCCATTGGATTTGTAAAAGTTAGTTTGTAGGGAAAACAGATATTTTCATACATCAACTTAGACTTAAAGAAAAACCATTCTAATTCGTTACAGAAGTCTTCAGTGAGAGAACCATACTTTCTTTTTCCAAGTACAAACCTTGCTGCGTGTCTCAAAAGATTATTAATGTTTTTTTTTGCTGATTGTGGGTTAGGTTGTTTCCCCATATAGTTAATCCATAAGTTAAGTTACTAAACACTAACATTTACTAAGGTTGCTTTGGCTGAGTTGCTTAATACATGAATAAATATATATATTATGATCCCGTAACATTTCTGTAAGGTATTTTTATACTGTTCTGTAACTGCAAGGTTTTCATCAAGCATGACACCCAGTATTTTTATTGCTTTTACTCTTTATATTTCTCTGCCGTTGACGTAAAGCCTAAAATCCTTACATTTGTTAATGGCTCCTTTCTTTCCAAACACAATTGTGTTTTACCAAGCTTAACCTTATTATCTTCTAACCAATTACTTATAGAGCGAAGGTCTTCCTCAATATCACTTATTAACTTTTATATATTACTAATAGTGTTAGAATTTAGTATAATGTTGTCGTCAGCAAAAATAGTGGGTTTAGAGTTCGTGATGCAAAGCGGTAGATCATTGATATAAATATTGAACAAACAGCTAGATGACGATTAGAGGGTTGCATGAAGCCCGAAACCCGAAAAAACCCGAGACCGAACCCGAGCCCGTGCGGGCTTCGAGCGGGCTTTTGATTTTTTTCAATATTTCGGGCTTGGTATGTTCGGGCTTCCCTACAATTTCTCGGGCGCGGGCTCGGGCTTACATTTTTCGAAGCCCGAAATCAAGCCCGATAAGTATTTTTACTCTCTTTTTAAGTCTAAATTGAGATGAATTGAGACAAAAAATTGTAAGGTATACAATATATGCCCTTCTCATTCGCATACAAAACACAAACAAACAGCGAACTTGGCTTTATTTTGCTGTTTTGAAGGCAAATGCCTGCTAGTGCTATGCTTATTGTGTGTGTACTTCAAGCCATGTACATGCATATAAGATTTTCGCATGCTTTGTTTAGGTATGTATGCACACATTTTTGTAAAAAAAAAAAATTATTTCGGGTTCGGGCTCGGGTTTTTCGGGCTTGAGCTAAATTGGCTTTTCGGGCTCGGGTCGGGCGGGCTTAAAATTTGAGACACTTCGGGCTTCGGGCCTGCGGGCTTTTGTCCGCAGCTTCGGGCGGGCTCACGGTTTCGGGCTTGGATTTTTCAGAAATGCAATCCTCTAATGACGATGCTCCTTGCTGAATACCTCTTGTTGTTGTATTTACGAGCAGATTTTCTTTTCCCTGTCTGTACATATTGGCTTCGACCTGTGATAAGTGAATAGAGAAAGTTGCTTATAATACCGTACCATGAGAATTTTTCTTTCAAGGTTTTTGTGTTTAAGCTGTCGTATGCCTTTTCAAGATCGAGAGCAATTGCTGCACAGATCTCATCGTTATCAATGGCTTCATATACTTTATCTGTCAGTGTCATAAGTGCATGAGTGGTAGAAAGCTTCTTCCTAAAACCAAACTGGTGTTCACTAAACAAATTGTTTTCCTCAAAGTAATCTGTTAATTGTGAATGAACACATTTGTCCAGTATTTTTCTTAGTATAGGCTGTAAAGATATGGGTCGCGTGTCTTTAGGCTGCGTTGCATTTTTAACTTTAGGTATAGGAACCACTTTGGCAATTTTAAGAAAATCAGGTATCTCCCCTTCTTTAATAAGGTTGTTAAACAGTTTTACCATACCATGAAAAAAATCAATTGATTCAAGTGCTAGATTGACAATTTTATTGCACCAACCAAAAGGATCTTTTATACTATTCCAGGCTTTCATGATATCGTTTGCTCTAATTGTGTAACAAGTAACTTTTTCGTGGGGTGCATGCACACTTTTATCTGACTCGCATAATAATAATCATCATCATTATTACAAAATGTGTTTAAACAATAGTACTTAAAAATATTTAACATGAATACGATTTAGCATGAACTCGCACCAATTTAGCCGAGCTTACGCCGATTGAGCCTTAAGTCCAGCCGATTAAACATGAACTGAAACCGATTACGCCTGATCTCGTGCCGATTTAGCCTGAACTCGACTGAATTTAGCCGGAGTTCCTGAAAAATAAAATCTACAGACAGACACACGGACACTGACATATGCAATAGCTCTTCTGCTGAAGCAGCTAGCTAATAACGCTAAGACTATTTGCTTTTGCTTCAACTTGACGGGGCGAGGTTTGCTTCAAACATTGCTCACGTGTGTATGGTTTTTATATAAGGCTTGCATCATACCAAACCACGTTTACAAGTTTGGAGATGCAATCACCATAATGAATTTCAATAACAACCACCCTAATTCCGATGCTGTTAAGTTTAAAACTCCCAACACTCGAGCTTGGCTTTGAAAACTTCTGTCAAAGTTTACATTCAGATACACCAGGTATCTTTATTTAGTTCGAATGTAACAATTAATGTTTAAGACCATAATGCAGGTGTAAAAACAGTTTCAAACCTACAAGCAAAGCTTGGCTTGCTTTGTTCTAGAAACAAAACATTTTCCCTGATCTTTGTACAGCAAAAAATGTATCTCAACAGCACCCAACATCTAACTATTATATATATATATATATATATATATATCACCGGGTGATGGTCACCCAGAACAGTTACATGCACCTGAATTAGGCCCTCGCGTCAACGTAGTGACGCCGGTCTTCTAGTATATGCATAATACTCGTAGCTTTCTCGTTTATCTCACCGAAATAAAATACTTCACAGCAAAGTTTATTTCGGTGCTACATGACGGTATATAAACACGAATATATGTTCAATGCTTTATCATTATATACGCTGACTAAACCAAGGAGTGTTTTGTAATTAAACGAGATAACCATACAATAGCGGTATTTGTTTTTAGCAAGTCGTGTTTTGTGTTGATGTCAAATTTAAGTTCACATACAAAATGGGCTTAAAAAATACTTTTCTAGGAACACTTGTAAGTTTTTTTTACATTTCAAATATGTATTTCAGAAATTCGCATTGCAATATTGCTAACGTAGGTATACTGGTTAATTGGGATATTGTTTAAACGCTATTTAGGAATCATTGGTTTCGTCAGTGAAAACAGACCTGGGTCTACTTATCAGCAGGCAGTCAAGAAGATGTAATCAAAGAATGTAAGATTAAACACAAATTGTGCATGCTGAGTATACCCTCCTTTATATACGTACAAGTGTTGGTTGACTGTCAGGAAAAGAGGTTTCAAAATTTACGTTCAAGAAATTTTGCAAACTCGTAAAAACTAAAACTACATAAAACATAAACCCAAATAGAATATATGTACCCTTTTTTATCAAATGTTATTGAATTCGGAAAATTACTTAAAATCCACCCATTTTTTTACTGCCCCCCAAATGCAAGAAAAATTTTTTGAATGCATTTTGATTGGGATGTGCAGTACATATTGGATGAATATTAGGTAATTTTCCGAAATCAATAACACATGATAAAAAATTACATGCACTATATTTTGGTTTGGTTTTATGTAGTTTTAGTGTTTATGAGTTTGCAAAAATTCTTGACCGTAAATTTTGAATACCCCAATTCCTGACAGCCAACCGACACTTGTCCTTAGGTTTAAGTGCACATGTACACGTCAACCCATACAATAACTCTTTATGTATATTTTTTGTCATAGGTATGGTAGCAACACTATTCAGACCGGCTGGATATACTACAAAATGCCATGAAATATCGGTTTTAATATCGTGTTCACAACCTTCATTGTGTAAAAATTTACATCGCTTCAATACCAAGAAAATCTAATAAAATATCGTAATCCTTAGCTAGAAAGTGTGTTTCAATTGGTATGTTGGGTGCAGCACATTTAATTGAATTTATAAATCTCATAAACCTAATGCTCCAAAAAGTTAATTCCAAACGTTTACATCTCTAGAATAATTGTAAATTATACGGACTTTGGCCGCGTTTACTCACGTATGCCATATTTTCGAATATTTTCAAGTTTGAAGTTTTTGAAATTTTAATTGAGCAGTGAATTAAAGCTTAAAATTATCTCCCGGTAAAGGCGCTGTTCCAAAAAAAAACTGGAAACGTAGAAAGATTTTAAATGGGTTCAGGAACAAGTTTCAAGTTCCAGTTTCTTGTCACATGATATTAAGGGTACCCACGTCACGTGCTATGTAGCATTTAAGCAGCCAAACGTATTTTTGTATGTTTAAAAATAGCTGAATTGTATTCCATTAAAAGCCATACAAATGAATTTTCAAATATCAGTGACGTAGCATCTATCCCGATTTGTTTTCACACATGCACTAACATTGCACTTCTACTACAGGCATTAAAAATTTAAAAATAAGAGTATAATCCCTCATATTCACCCTTGAACACTGAAAAACTGGAAATTTATTACCTTATTCAGTTAATATTCACCCTTAAAATTTATCTGGAAATATGAAGACTTTAGAAAGATTTTTTAGATTGTTAAATGTGACCATTAGATGCTAAATAATGATGGATAATTCCAATTTAAGCTTTAAGCTGCTTAGTTGGAAATAAATGTATAGTTCAGGGTGGCTTTGTCTACATGTATAAATAGATTTTGTCCATTTTTACATGCAAAAATTTGTAAATACATGAAAATATGGAAATAACATGCAAAAATAGATAAATACAGCCAAAAAAGCCGTATGATTATATTTCTACCTATATATCGTGGCGAATCAGGAGACGGTTTTATGTAATTTAAAAGCAAATGAATCGGTTAAGTGAAATTTAAAAACATCTTAAATGCTTAAAACTCAAACACTCAGTTTTATTTTGTGGAACAAATCAAAATTATCAGGAATATTTCCATATTTTACATTGTCCATGTAAAAATTCCACGTATTTTTTACATGTAAAAAATAATTTGCACATGTAAAAAAAATTTGTACATGTTATTTCTATGGTACATGTATGTACAACCCGCCGCCCTGACAGGGTGGCTTTTTCTACATGTATAAATAGATTTTGTCCATTTTTACATGTAAAAATGTATAAATAAATGGAAATATGGATACAACATGGTAAAATGTATAAATAAATGGAAATATGGATACAACATGGTAAAATGTAAAAATACAGCCAAAAAGCCATTTTACTATACTTACACCTATCAACGAAAATCAGAAGACGGTTTTAATTAATTTAAAAGCAAACGAAACGGTTTAGTGGAGTTTAAGAACATGTTGAAAGATTATAACTCAAGGACTGAGTTTCATTTTATAGAAAAAATCAAAATTTTCAAGAATATTTCCATAATTTACAGTGTCCATGTAAAAATTCCAAGTATTTTTAACATGTAAAAAATAATTTTTACATGTTATTTCCATGTTACATGTATTTACATCCCGCCACCCTGATAGTTGTGACCATTTGATGCGATGTAACGATGAATGTGAAATAAATGTAAAATCAGTGATGAAAAAAACTGTTTTGTCACGGTGCACTATGTAACGTGAATTTAGCGTTTTTGTTCCCGTTGGATAATTGTTCTTTGGATGGTGAGTGCGATTTTTGAAATTTAAATTTTACTGTCAAAATGTTGCAGCAATTCAGAAAAACTAACAAGTGACAGAGGACATGTCATGCATGCTAATAGATATTTTTTTATTCATACTAACAAACTCAAACAATGTTGGTTAAAACATTAAGGTTTTTGACTGGTTTAGCCAATTTATTTTATTTAACGTTAAACATAATATTATATCGGTTGCCACCCTGCTTCTTTCAGTTTTCGAATTTTATAACGAATTAGAAGGGTGTACCCATATTCCCAATCTATTTTTGGAAGCGGTGGAGGAACGCGCCTTATTTTAGGTTGTGGTTCTGCTGAAAACACCGAAGGAAGTGGATCATTACGCATGGATTCACATTCATTCACAGGACCATCATTGCACCTTTTTCTTGCTGAAGTAACAATAACTGCTTTTTTCGGTTTCGGAAAATATGTGTCGCAGGGGCGTTGCATAGGTTGTTTTTTGGATGGAGAACGAATCACTACTTTTTTCGGTCCCGGAAATTTGTTTACGCGACAGCAACCAACGTATTCTGCAAGTAACACGACAAATGATTAATAGAAAAGGGTACATTAAACCTTGAAAGTAAGCACATTACACTAGATAATTAGATAATCAAATAGAATAAAACTTATTATTGCGTGATAGAAATAAAAACTTACCAGTCATGTTTGCCGAACCAGTTGAGCAGATATCAATTTCAGGTTACTATTTAAAGTACGAGCTATTTGGCTTTTTCACTAAAGGACTACAACAATGCAACTGAATTGATACGAGATAGAACCAGTACCTTTTGTACGACAAACACAGCATACACCGAAAAAAACTGAGTAAATTTAGGCGAGCGGAAAATGTGACAAAAATAGAATTACCGAAGCAGCATGCTGAGTGCAGGGTGTTTAATATATGTAACTACCTACTTACTGATAACACATAATGTATAAATTAACCCAAACCTAGAAAGTATAATCCTTACCCAAAAGGATTATTATGGGCAAAGAATATAAACGTAAAGAAATGGGTTAGATTTATTCATGTTAAAGAGGCAGTACATTTTATGTACGCATTTGTTGTGCTTTGGACGGATTTTTAGGATACCACCGTACTGATCTGCACTTTTTGAGCAGGTATTTGGTATCTACTAACAGTGTTAGTCTAACACATGGACATCATACTCGTAACATTATTTGGAATACTTAAAAATGCAGGCCCAAAACCAGGACCTTAATAGAAGAATTTTAACAAACGGACTTCATTTTTGTAATCATAGACAAAACTGGACCTAAGATCATGTGTCACACATGCTATGTCGGTTAATTTGGAATATTTATTAGTTAAGCAGTTAAGGGCTGAAATCCGGGCATAAATAGTCAAATTTTAATAAACGGACTGTGGTCTTGTAATCCTGGTCAAAAATAAACCTAAAATCATGTGCCGCATGAAATATATTTTAGGTAAAATTGTTTGACCATTGGTGACCTCTGACCTTTGGAAATGACGTGTTGACCTGAAAATCATAACAGTTCTGTTGGGAGTTAATTAGAGTCTGTGTACCAAATTTGGTTGAAATCGGATTAGCCTTTTCGGAAAAAATCGTGCTAACACGGACGGCCCGAACATGATGTAAGAAGTAATCTTCGATTATTAATAAAGCAAAAGCAAATGCAGTAATTAAGAATCGAAGATTAGAACCCCGGGGCGGGGCCTTCGGCCCGTAAACAAACGGATTTTAACAAATGGACCACATATTTGTAATCCTGGAAAAAAATGGACCTGAAATCATGTGTCACACATGATATATCCATTTATTTTGAATATTTAACAATTAAGGGCCCAAATCAGGACTTAAATAGTTAACTTTTAACTAATGGACACCATATTTGTAATCCTGGTCAAAAACGGACCTAAAATCATGTGTCACACATGATATATCCATTAATTTGGAAAATGTAACAACTAAGGGCCCAAATCAGGGCCCAAATAATTAAATTTTAACTAAGGGATATCATATCTGTAATCCTGGTCAAAAATGGACCTATAATCATGTGTCACACAGCATAGATCCATTAAATTAGCGGATTCGAAAATTAAGGCCCTGATTTCAGGGCCTAAATAGTTAAATTTTAACAAACAAACCGTGGATTCGTAATCCTAGTCAAAAATGGACCTATAATCATGTGCCGCACAGCATGGATGCATTAAATTTGCAGATTCGAAAATTAAGGCCCTGATTTCAGGACCTTACAATCCGAAATTTAACAAACGGACTGTGGATTCGTAATCCTGGTCAAAAATGGACCTAAAATCATGTGCCGCATGATATAGGTCCTATGTAAAAATGTTTCACCGTTGGTGACCTCTGACCTTTGGAGTTGACCTATTGACCTGAACTTCATAAGGGTTCTGTCGGAGGTTCACCTAAGTCTGTATACCAAATTTGGTTGGAATCGGATCAGCCATTTCGGAGAAAAACTGGCTAACACGGACGGCCACACGGCCGGAACAGGAAATTAGAAAGAATCTTCGATTCTTAATAAAGCAATAGCAAATGCAGTAATTAAGAATCGAAGATTAGAACCCCAGAGCGGGGCCTTCGGCCTGCAAATAAACGGATTTTAACAAATGGATCTCATATTTGTAATCCTGGTAAAAAATGGATCTGAAATCATGTGTCACACATGATATATCCATTAATTTCGAATATTTAACAATTAAGGGCCCAAATCAGGACCTAAATAGTTAAATTTTAACTAATGGACATCATATTGTAATTCTGGTCAAAAACAAACCTAAAATCAAGTGTCACACATGATATATTAATTAATTTGGAAAATTTAACAATTAAGGGCCCAAATCAGGGCCTAAATAGTCAAATTTTAACAAACAGACTGTGGATTCGTAATCCTGGTAAAAAATGAACCTAAAATCATGTGCCGCTTGATATAGGTCCTATTTCAAAATGTTTGACCGTTGGTGACCTCTGACCTTTGGAGCTGATCTATTGACCTGAAATTCATAAGGGTTCTGTCGGAGGTCCACTAGAGTCTGTATACCAAATTTGGTTGGAATCGGATAAGCCATTTCGGAGAAAAACGTGCTAACACGGACATCCGGACGGCCGGACGGCCAGAACAGGAAATTAGAAAGAATCTTCGATTCTTAATAAAGCAATAGCAAATGCCGTAATTAAGAATCGAAGATTAGAACCCCGGGGCGGGGCCTTCGGCCCGTAAATAAACGGATTTTAACAAATGGACCTCATATTTGTAATCCTGGTAAAAAATGGACCTAAAATCTTGTGTCACACATGATATATCCAATAATTTGGAAAATTAAACAATTAAGGGCCCAAATCAGGACCTAAATAGTTAAATTTTAACTAATGGACATCAAATTTGTAATCCTGGTAAAAAACGGACCTAAAATCATGTGTCACACATGATATATCCAATAATTTGGAAAATTAAACAATTAAGGGCCCAAATCAGGACCTAAAAAGTTAAATTTTAACTAATGGACATCAAATTTGTAATCCTGGTAAAAAACGGACCTAAAATCATGTGTCACACATGATATGTCCATTAATTTGGAAAATTTAACAATTAAGGGCCCAAATCAGGACCTAAATAGTTATATTTTAACTAATGGACATCAAATTTGTAATCCTGGTCAAAAACGGACCTAAAATAATGTGTCACACATGATATGTCCATTAATTTGGAAAATTTAACAATTAAGGGCCCAAATCAGGGCCTAAATAGTTATATTTTAACTAATGGACATCAAATTTGTAATCCTGGTCAAAAACGGACCTAAAATCATGTGTCACACATGATATGTCCATTAATTTGGAAAATTTAACAATTAAGGGCCCAAATCAGGGCCTAAATAGTTAAATTTTAACAAACAAACCGTGGATTCGTAATCCTGGTCAAAAATGGATCTATAATCATGTGCCGCACAGCATGGATCCATTAAATTAGCGGATTCGAAAATTAAGGCCCTGATTTCAGGGCCTAAATAGTTAAATTTTAACAAACAAACCGTGGATTCGTAATCCTGGTCAAAAATGGACCTAAAATCATATGCCGCATGATATAGGTCCTATGTAAAAATGTTTGACCGTTGGTGACCTCTGACCTTTGGAGTTGACCTATTAACCTGAAATTCATAAGGGTTCTGTCGGAGGTTCACTAGAGTCTGTATACCAAATTTGGTTGGAATCGGATAAGCCATTTCGGAGAAAAACGTGCTAACACGGACATCCGGACGGCCGGACGGCCAGAACAGGAAATTAGAAAGAATCTTCGATTCTTAATAAAGCAATAGCAAATGCCGTAATTAAGAATCGAAGATTAGAACCCCGGGGCGGGGCCTTCGGCCCGTAAATAAACGGATTTTAACAAATGGACCTCATATTTGTAATCCTGGTAAAAAATGGACCTAAAATCATGTGTCACACATGATATATCCAATAATTTGGAAAATTAAACAATTAAGGGCCCAAATCAGGACCTAAATAGTTAACTTTTAACTAATGGACATCAAATTTGTAATCCTGGTAAAAAACGGACCTAAAATCATGTGTCACACATGATATGTCCATTAATTTGGAAACTTTAACAATTAAGGGCCCAAATCAGGACCTAAATAGCTATATTTTAACTAATGGACATCAAATTTGTAATCCTGGTCAAAAACGGACCTAAAATCATGTGTCACACATGATATGTCCATTAATTTGGAAAATTTAACAATTAAGGGCCCAAATCAGGACCTAAATAGTTATATTTTAACTAATGGACATCAAATTTGTAATCCTGGTCAAAAACGGACCTAAAATCATGTGTCACACATGATATGTCCATTAATTTGGAAAATTTAACAATTAAGGGCCCAAATCAGGGCCTAAATAGTTAAATTTTACCAAACAAACCGTGGATTCGTAATCCTGGTCAAAAATGGACCTATAATCATGTGCCGCACAGCATGGATCCATTAAATTAGCGGATTCGAAAATTAAGGCCCTGATTTCAGGGCCTAAATAGTTAAATTTTAACAAACAAACCGTGGATTCGTAATCCTGGTCAAAAATGGACCTAAAATCATGTGCCGCATGATATAGGTCCTATGTAAAAATGTTTGACCGTTGGTGACCTCTGACCTTTGGAGTTGACCTATTGACCTGAAATTAATAAGGGTTCTGTCGGAGGTTCACCTAAGTCTGTATACCAAATTTGGTTGGAATCGGATCAGCCATTTCGGAGAAAAACTGGCTAACACGGACGCGTCCGGACGGCCGGACGGCCGGACGTCCGGAATAGGAAATTAGAAAGAATCTTCGATTCTTAATAAAGCTCTAACATAGAGAAGTCAAGTATTGTCCAGGCCGTAAAATCCGAATTTTAACAACCAGGTTTAATGCTGGTCAAAAACTGACCTACAATCATGTGTCGCATGCTATAGGGTCTATTATAAAATGGTGTGAAATCGCTGTGACTTCTGACCTAAAGCTGACCTATTGACCTCAACGTCAATAGGGTTGTTACTGAGGTGCTATTGTGTATGTACACCAAGTTTGGCTGTAAAATTACGTGTCGCACAGCGTGTACGCTGCAAAACTGCTGTATCTGGCAGTTAAGGTCCTGAATCAGGGCTAAGAGCACGAATTGGTACAAACTGGTTGTTGGTCTGTTATGCTTGTCAAAAACTAACCTAAAATCATGTGTCACTTGCTATATCGGCTATGATGAAAAGTTGTAACATCACGGTGACCTCTGACCTGGAGTTGACCTATTGACCTGAAATTCAATAGGGTAGTGTCCGAAGTCATGTATGATCTGTATGCCAAGTTTGGTTGTGATCGGTTAAGCCATTGGTGAGAAAATCCCGTATGGGCGGACGGCCGGCCGGACGGCCGGAACACAATATTATCAAGTATCCTGGCCGATACTTAATAAAGCTCTAAGAGAGAGTAGTTAAGTATCGTCCAGGCCGTAAAATCCGAATTTTAACAACCTGGTTTAATGCTGGTCAAAAACTGACCTACAATCATGTGTCGCATGCTATAGGTTCTATTACAAAAAGTTGTGACATCGCTGTGATCTCTGACCTAGAGTTGACCTAATGACCTGAAGTTCAATAAGGTTGTTACTGAGGTGCTATTGTGTCTGTACACCAAGTTTGGCTGTTAAATTACGTGTCGCACAGCATGTGCGCTGTAAAACTGCTGTATCTGGCAGTTAAGGTCCTGAATCAGGGCCTTAGAGCACGAATTGTTACAAACTGGTTGTTAATATGTTATGCTTGTCAAAAACTGACCTAAAATCACGTGTCGCATGCTATAGGTTCTATTACAAAAAGTTGTGACATCGCTGTGATCTCTGACCTAGAGTTGACCTAATGACCTGAAGTTCAATAGGGTTGTTACTGAGGTGCTATTGTGTCTGTACACCAAGTTTGGCTGTTAAATTACGTGTCGTACAGCATGTGCGCTGTAAAACTGCTGTATCTGGCAGTTAAGGTCCTGAATCAGGGCCTTAAAGCACGAATTTTAATAAACTGGTTGTAAATTCGTAATGATGGTTAAAAACTGACCTATAATCACGTGTCGCATGCTATAGGTGCTATTATAAAAAGTTATGAAATTGCTGTGACCTCTGACCTAGAGTTGACCTATTGAACTGAAATTCAATAGGGTTGTGTCCGAGGTCATGTAGTATATGTATACCAAGTTTGGTTGTGATCGGTTCAGCCATTGCTGAGAAAAACCCGTACGGGCGGACGGCCGGACGAACGGACGGCCGGAACACAATATTATCAAGTATCTTGGCCGATACTTAATAAAGCAATAGCAAATGCAGTAATTAAGAATCGAAGATTAGAACCCCGATTGGGCCTTCGGCACAAATAAGCGGATTTTAACTAATGGACATCATATTTGTAATCCTGGTCAAAAACCGACCTAAAGTTATGTGTCCCATGTGATATATCCATTAATTTGGAAAATTTAACAGTTAGGGGCCCAGATCAGGGCCCAAATGGTTAAATTTTAACAAACGGACTGTGGATTCGTAATTCTGGTAAACAATGGACCTAAAATCATGTGCCGCATGATATAGGTCCAATGTAAAATATTGAACCGTTGGTGACCTTTGGTGTTGACCTACTGACCTACCTACTGACATTCATTAGGGTTCTGTCGGAGGTCCACTAGAGTCTGTATACCAAATTTGGTTAAAATGCGATTAGACATTTCGGAGGAAAATGAGCTAACACGGACGGCCGGACGGCCCGAACAGGAAATTAGAAAGAACATTCGAGTCCTAATAATAAACCATTGACAAATGGACATAATTAAGAATCGAAGAAGGTTGACAAACGCAAGCAAAGTTAAGTTTGACCAAATTGACAATATAATCGTAATTATGTTTGGAACATTTAACAATTTAGGCCCAATTCAGGGTTTAAATAGTTAAATTGTAACAAACATCTATCCATCTCTGAGGAAATGGCATTACCACGGACGGCCGGATCAGGAAAATAAGGAATCTGGTCGAATCCTAATACGCAATTCGCAAATGGATATAATTAAGAAGCAACGAGCGTTGACAAACGCAACCAAAGTTAAATATTAATAAGTTGATATCATATTCCTAATCTTGTTTGTAATATTTAAAAATTTAGGCCAAAAATTAGGGCTTTAAAAGCTAAGTTTTAACAAACAAATTGCAGATTTGTAATCCTGGTAAAAATGGACCTGAAAACTTGTGCCGCACAGCATAGATCCGTTAAATTTGCAGATTTGAAAATTATGGCACGGATTTCAGGACAATAAATATTCCATTGTAACAACCAAACTGCAGATTTGTAGTTCTGGTCAAAAACGGACCTAAAAAAATGAAGATTGTTGGGCATCAGGACATGCATCTTTGAGATAATTGCATAAAGACGGACGGCCGGATCATTAATACAGTGAAAATCTTTGATTCTGAATTAACCGTTGGCAAATGGACATAATTAAGAATCTAAGAGGGTTGAAAAACGCAAATGGTAAAATTTGGGGTTCGAAATTCCAGACTAATTAAAATAGTTCATTGCATGCTATCCTGTGTACAACTTGTTATGCATTCCAGCCGATCTCCCGATACCGCCGGTGCCGGTATCGCCAAAGATTTTCAAGCTTCCTAGTTATATCAAATCATGTGGTAAATCATTCGGCGTCTGCCTCATGCTTTTAAAATTGTGGTATTATTAGCTAAGTACTGATGACATCGGACAATTGAAAGCTCTGTGCTACTCCAAAATGTCCAGGCTTTAAAATACGTGTGACATTCTGTATTCAATAACTCACGGTTTTGTATTTAGGGAAATAAGATATCGGAACCGTTTTCACGTTTAGTAATTTCTGTTCATTAGAAATGCGTAAAAATTCAGCCTCTGATAAAATTATACGTAGTTTGCGTTTCGAAAAGCAGTGGGAATGCTAGCGTGATTTTGATGGTCAGTAAAACCTTTCAATTGTGTGCAAATCAATTTTCAAGAATACATGAACTTAATATACATGTTCGAGTCCACACAGGAGGAAAGCCTTTAACTGGTGAGCTTACATTCTTAGGCAGGAAAACAATGCATTTACGGTAAGAAAGACACACACGTAAATTTAAGCAGTAGTTTGTATTTATAAGTTACTGGTATAGGGTTTTCGCCTGCGTGAAGTCGAAAAAGCTTAGTAAGTTCTCATGTTGTGAAAAAGTGCTTTGCACATGCAAAAGTTACAAGGACCATTTATTGATTCACACAGGAGAAAGACCATTTAGATGCGAAATATGCAGCAAAGCACTTCTTCCAGTCTTTAAGTGTAATCGTAAGAAATAAATCAAAGGCTTGAGGTAAATGATCGAATATAATACTCCGGGTTGTATGCATTAAAATAGTTTATTAAAAGGTAAATTCGCTTCATTAAATTAGATCCTCTTATTAAACAATAAAATAGTTTATCAAATAATAAATTCACTTATTAAACACTAATTGGGGTCCAGAAACAGTCGCAACATGCCTAATTACAACGCTTAAGTTTAATTACTACCTTATGATTATCTAGTATATGGTTTCCAAATTTTTGTAGAGACCTGAATTTATTCTCCGAAGTGCATAAATTGCACATAAAAAGGCGTCTACGTACCCTAAATTTTTGACCATGGACACTCTGAGTTTTGGTGCGGGTGCATTTCGGTTTCTTGTCTACTAGGTTGGCGGTAGGGTAGGAGTTTGTGTGCGATTCTTGCTTCCTTTTAGCATTTTGTTTTCTGCGGGTTCGGATGAAAGGTGGTGAGGCCGCTTCTTTTGTGGTCGGTACCTATTTCGTAATAACAAAAAGTATATGTTTTAATTTATGATTTTGATTAAAAAATTATACATTTTTAAAATATGCAAACATTGATAAATGCTTACCTTTGCAACATTTTCCTCTGGCCTTGGTCGAAGTTTATCCCTATAGTTTTCGTTGGTTTGGCTAATAACGGCCAACGTTAAGCTATCCACCGATTTGGGTTTTCGGACAACATGTTCAACAACTGGGCTTGGCTGGTCTCTTTGTGGATCATCAATTTGTCCTAAATCATGGCATATAAACGACATGTCAGCTGGATCAAGAAAATCTGATATATCCATATCAGCTGCCTGGTTCTCCAGCTCGTCTTCATTCTCGTCCACCGCACTAATAAAGTTGAATTGTTCAAGGCAAACGTGTCTTGAGTCGTCGCCGCCGCCATCTATTATTTCAATTACTTCAACATCACCAGTTATGTCAATAACATATTCTGGTGATGGTTTGAATAATTGTGTAGGCTGAATTGAGAAGCTAACAAAGGGCGTGGAGGGATGTACGTCCATCTTTAAACACCTATAAAAGATGCAACATACAAAAAATGAATACAAAAGAATATTATATATATATATATATGTGGTATACACACACAGTATAGTGAACCGCTAATAAAATAATGGCAAAGTAAAATCTTACGTATTATACGTCGGGGCTTCTGCTCTGGTCTGGAGGTGCTTTATGTTTGAGTTGGTTTGTAGCTACTATGCATTATAGTAAAAAAACGAACTCTTTTATACGCGTTAACTATAGCCGAAAAAAACTAGTAGCCTAAAAATAGGCTTCACCGAAAAAAAGTACATTGGTCCCTTGGAACAGCAAAACTATTTTAAGACACCTGACCTTTTTACGGTTCTGCATAAACAATAAAATAGCCTGAAGTACCTAATGCAAATGCTTCGTGCAACCCTCAAATGTGCAAAGAAAAGTACAAAGGTTTTTTTTTTCCTTTCACTGAACTTTGAACACTGAACCCCATGTGTTGTACCATATTATCAATTATCTTAGCGATAATTAATAAAGCTCTAAGAGAGAGTAGTTAAGTATCGTGCATGCCGTAAAATCCGACTTATAACAACCTGGTTTAATCCTGGACAACAAGTGGCCTAAAATTTTGTGTCGCATGCTGTAGGTTATATTATAAAAAGTTGTGAAAATTCCTGTGACCTGACTTAGAGCTAAGTTGACCTATTGACCTGAAGTTTAATATGGTTGTGGCTGAGGTGATGTATAGCAAGTTTGCCTGTAAAATGACGTGCCGTCCAGCATGTACATAGTAAAAATGCTGTATCTGACCGCTAAGGTCCTGAATCAGGGCCCTAAAGCACGAATTGTAACAAACTGGTTGCGAATTTGTAATGCTGGCTAAAAACTGACCTAAAATCATGTGTCGCATGCTATAGGTACTAATATAAAAAGTTGTGAAATTGCTGTGACCTCTGACCTAAATATGGCATATTGACCTACAATTCAATAGGATCGCGGCTGAGGTGCTATAATATATGTGTACCAAGTTTAGTTGTAATCGGTCCAGCCGTTACTGAGCAAATTGCATTCGGGCGGACGGACGGCCGGAGCACATTCTCATCAATTATCTTGAGCGATACTTAATAAAAAGATTTGATTGATAGAAAGTATCAGCACTTTATTTCCAGGAATGAAAAGGCTTTATACAAGAAATATTTTAATAGGTACTCATGTAAATATGGTACAAAGTTCAACAACAAGGTACTTTTTGTAAATACAAGCAAGTCTATTCTCATAGCTTTATGAAAGCGGCTTAAAAATATTCAGCACAATGCATGAGCTTAAAGTAGGTTAAATATACAAACTAAACCGAAAAAAACCCAACCCAAGAATAAATTTTCCTTCAAGTCACATTATTACATATAAATGTATTACATGTAGGAACGGCATATTATGTACCTCAAAATACGAAAACTAAAGATGCTTGCTTTTAACAAAGGCATACAAAAAATAAACCTGACAAACAGGATATATGGAACTTGCGACCATTTTGATCAAAATATGTAGCCAGAATTACAATGCTGAAATTCTGCGTACATTTTTCATTTGTCTTGAAATTTTGCTTCTTTTGATACCCCACATGCCGTGTAGCTTTAAAATGCTTGATTTCTTGAACTTGTTTGGCTTTAACGGTCAAACAGTTATGCATTTTGATAAACTGACACCCGAATCATTAGTTTGATCAAAAACTGACCTAAAATCACGTGCCGCATGTATTTGGTCACTCCAAAAAACATTTGAAATCGTCGTGACCTTTGACATTATAGTTGACCTCTTGGGATTATCTTCAGTAAAGTTGAATACTGATGCTTGCAAAGTGTTTGCAAAAAGAATTTTTCAAATCCTTGAAAAATGCAGATTGTGGACACTTTCTACTATAAAAACTGCTATAACGGCCATACGATTTCAAATTTTGAAAAATGAACACTTGATTCGTTAATTTGGTCAAAAAACTGATCTATAATCATGTGTCACATGCTATATGTCACTTGTAAAAATTTTTGAAATCGTCGTGACATTTGACCTTAGAATTGACCTTTTGGAATCATCTGCTGATAAGTTCGAAATATGGTGCTTTTGAAGTGTTCCAAAACGAATTTTTCAAAATTCTTGAAAAATGCGGCTTCTGGAGCCGTTAAAATATAAAAACTGCTATAACGGTCATACGGTTTCGAATTTTGAAAAATGGACATCCGATTCGTTAATTTGGTCAAAAACTGATCTATAATCATGTGCCACATGCTATAGGTCACTTGGAAAAATTTTGAAATCGTCGTGACCTTTTGACCTTAGAGTTGACCTATGGTGCCCATCTTCGAACTCATCCGAGCAAGGATGCCTCTAAACAATATGCAAAAAGAATTTTTCAAAAAAGTTGAAAAATGCGGCTTCTAGAGCATCTACGGACAGACAGACGGACGGACGGACAGAAGGACCAGACAAAACTAATAACTTGCTTCTCAAGTCGCAAGTTAACAACAATACAGGAAGCATTTTTCCGTATGTAAGAAATATTTTTAGCATGTATCACTACTCTATGCTACGAAGAAAGCCCCCTACGAAAATTACCACCTGCGAAGTTAACCCCTAACGAAAAATGCCACTTTTTTACTTGAAATGTGATAAGTCAAAATCCACAAACAAAAATAAACAGTTTTAATATTACTTATACATTACTATATATTCAAAAATTCAGAAGCATGCGCATATTTAGGTTTTTATTGTCATAAAGCCAAACGCAAAACAACAATACTATTGCTACAATAAATTTTCGATTTTCTACAAAGCTTACATTACAAAGTCCAATTTTCTGATTTTTATAAAGGCGAAAGTCAAGTCAAGCGGGACAGGTCATATTTGCGATTTTAAAACTGAACCAAATGACTTTTTTGGGGTGAAAATAAATTACTTGCTGACTTAAAAATAAAAAGAATTTTCAATATTGGTTAAGGCGTTGCCAAGTTATGAGCATTTTAAATTTAATTATGATACGACAATTAGCAAAATAGTTTAACAATTAAGCAGTTTTAACAACTTTGGCTATCTTGGATCTGTTTTTATAACCTAATTCTACTATTTAAAACTTTAAATTTTCAAAAAAAAACTTTAATTAAAGTTAATTGCCGTGTTAATTGTTACCCTAATTATCTCGTTTCCCATCGGAGTGCTAGAAGATTTTAAACACAGATTTGATAGAACTTCTTATGAAGATTCGATTTACGATGAAAAATCTTCTAGCACTCTGATGGGATACCAGATAATTGGGGTAACATTTAACATAATAATTAACTTTAATTAAAGTGTTTTGCAAAAAAATAAATTTTAGTTAATACAATCAAGTTATTAAAACATAATGAAGATAGCCAAAGTTGTTGATAAAGCCTAATTGCCGAAAATTATCAGTAAAATTGTTGAGTTTTAGCGACCCATTGGAGAAAAATGAAGATATGGCCTATGTATTTTATACACACTTCGCGCGTTTTACGCCAAAAACATTTAACTTGCATATTACAAATTGAGATTCTAGGTGATTCCTGTTACCTATTCCTACTACTCTTGGTAGATAGTTTGTATTTAAATATTTATTGCTTACTATCAGGTACTTCAAACTATGAAGTTCACAGCATAACAAGTTATTTTTTCATTAATACGAAATTTTGGCTTTTAATAAGTAAATATTTGCATCGGAAATTAAGTGCAAGTGCACTCTGGACTCTGCATTATGGATGAAAAATATTAATTATCTTGCAGCTGGACTTTGATCTTCTTGTCTTAGGCGTCGTCCACTAATGACGTCACTTTAAAAAACCGATTTTTTGAGTGACCCACTGACCCCAGTCACTATTATTTAACATAGGAGGATACGGCACTTAACATAGGCCGTCACCTTTTAATTGAAGTGACCCACCGACCCCAAAAAGTGATGTCATTAATGGATGGCACCTTATATCAGATCAAAAATCAAGTTACTGAAGATTAAGCTACTACTTGGTTGGAAGTGTTTAACTTTGTGAAAAAATCAGGTTATATAAGCATATCTGGCATCGTAAACATAGCCAGTTTCATGGAAATTAAATTAAAACTCTATATGTTTGTTTGTGGAATTTGACTTATCACATTTCAAGTAAAAAAGTGGCATTTTTCGTTAGGGGTTAACTTCGTAGGTGGTAATTTTTTCAGGGGGATTTTTCGTGGGTGGTTAAATTCTCAGGTGGTAATTTTTTCAGGGGGATTTTTCGTGGGTGGTTAAATTCTCAGGTGGTAATTTTCGTAGGGGGATTTCTTCGTAGGGGGCTTTTTTCCGGGGGATTTTTTCGCAGTGGCTTTTTTCTGGGGGCTTTCTTCATGGACCCGACTGCATTCGAATTTTGTCATCTTACACTTGCAAATTACTTCATCATGCAAGTTTAGATTGGGCTAGATATATGCATCTCAATATCATCTTATAATTGCGAATTTAAGGTTCTTCTAAGTAATATTTGTCAAGAGGCGGTAATTTGTACACCCACATTTGTTACAAAGATACTTAGTTTTTTAAATTACTAGTGGTATGCCCGTTGCATGTTCCGAGAGACAGACTCTATCAAATATTGAAATGGTAGGCAGATACCAATTGAATAAAAAAACTACTTGGAACTAGAAGCCCGTCTGCACGCAAAACGTGCATGCAATGCATACTATTACAGTGACCAGTATTAGTGTGAGATTAAATTAATAGGTTAAACCAAAGGTGGGCGGGACTCCGGGACTCCGACTTGAAAGGGAATCCGGGACTCCGATTTGAAAGGGAATCCGGGACTCCGACTGGAAAGGGACTCCAACTTGAAAAGGACTCCGGGACTCCGGGACTCCGACTTCAACGGGGACTCCGGGACTCCGATTTCATCGGGGACTCCGGGACTCCGACTTCATCGGGGACTCCGGGACTCCGACTTCAACGGGGACTCCGGGACTCCGACTTCATCGGGGACTCCGGGACTCCGACTTCAACGGGGACTCCGGGACTCCGACTTCATCGGGGACTCCGGGACTCCGACTTCAACGGGGACTCCGAGACTCCATGACTCCGACTTCAACGGGGACTCCGAGACTCCGGGACTCCGACTTCAACGGGGACTCCGAGACTCCGACTTCAACGAGGACTCCGAGACTCCGACTTCAACGGGGACTCCGAGACTCCGGGACTCCGACTTAAAAGAGACTCCGGGACTCCGACTTCAACGGGGACTCCGGGACTCCGACTTCAACGGGGACTCCGGGACTCCGACTTCAACGGGGACTCCGAGACTCCGACTTCAACGGGGACTCCGGGACTCCGACTTCAACGGGGACTCCGGGACTCCGCACTCCGGGACTCCGACTTCAACGGGGACTACGGGACTCCGACTTCAACGGGGACTACGGGACTCCGACTTCAACGGGGACTACGGGACTCCGACTTCAACGGGGACTACGGGACTCCGACTTCAACGGGGACTACGGGACTCCGACTTCAACGGGGACTACGGGACTCCGACTTCAACGGGGACTACGGGACTCCGACTTCAACGGGGACTACGGGACTCCGACTTCAACGGGGACTACGGGACTCCGACTTCAACGGGGACTACGGGACTCCGACTTCAACGGGGACTACGGGACTCCGACTTCAACGGGGACTACGGGACTCCGACTTCAACGGGGACTACGGGACTCCGACTTCAACGGGGACTACGGGACTCCGACTTCAACGGGGACTACGGGACTCCGACTTCAACGGGGACTACGGGACTCCGACTTCAACAGGGAATCCGCACTCCGGGACTCCGACTTAAACGGGGACTCCGGGACTCCGCACTGCGGGACTCCGACTTCAACGGGGACTCCGCACTCCGGGACCCCGACTTCAACGGGGACTCCGACTTCAACGGGGACTCCGCACTCCGGGACTCCGACTTCAACAGGGAATCCGCACTCCGGGACTCCGACTTCAACGGGGACTCCGACTTCAACGGGGACTCCGCACTCCGGGACCCCGACTTCAACGGGGACTACGGGACTCCGACTTCAACGGGGACTACGGGACTCCGACTTCAACGGGGACTACGGGACTCCGACTTCAACAGGGAATCCGCACTCCGGGACTCCGACTTCAACGGGGACTCCGACTTCAACGGGGACTTTGACTTAAACGGGGACTCCGGGACTCCGCACTGCGGGACTCCGACTTCAACGGGGACTCCGCACTCCGGGACCCCGACTTCAACGGGGACTCCGCACTCCGGGACTCCGACTTCAACAGGGAATCCGCACTCCGGGACTCCGACTTCAACGGGGACTCCGACTTCAACGGGGACTCCGCACTGCGGGACTCCGACTTCAACGGGGACTCCGCACTCCGGGACCCCGACTTCAACGGGGACTCCGGGACTCCTTGAGTCCCCCGGGGACTCCGGGACTCCTTGAGTCCCCCGGGGACTCCGGAGTCCCGCCCACCTTTGGGTTAAACCTAGCCGGTTTTAAATCCCACCTCGCTATATAAAGCCCCACCTAGCATATATAAAGATAAACCTCGCCTATATAACAAACATGTATAGTGCCTAAGGTATTCCAATGAATACCTGGGGGGTTCCAATGACTACCTAAGGTGTTCCACAGGACTCCAGTCAGTACTTGAGGTGTTCCAAAGAGCTTCAATGAATCACTGAGGTGTTCCAAATAGTTCCAATGACTACCTAAAACACTCCAGAGGGCTCCAATGGATGCATGTAGTGTTCCAAAGAGTTTTAATAAATGCCAGAGGTGTTCCAAAGAGTTACAATGAATGCCTGAGACGTTCCAATAAATACCAAAGTGCTCTAATGAATACCTGAGGTGTTCCAATGACTGCATACGGTATTCCAAGTGGCCTAAGGTTTTCCAAAGGATACACCAGGTGTTCCTAGGGATAAATAAGGTGTTCCAATAAATGCCTAAGGTGTTGAAGTGAATGCCTGAGATGTTCCAACGAATGCCTAAGGTGTTCCAACGAATGCCTAAGGTGTTCCAATGAATACCTAAGGTGTTACAAGGGATACCTAAGGTGTTCCAAAGGATACAACAGATGTTCATAGGGATAAGTAGGGTGTTCCAATGAATGCCGAAGGTGTTCCAATAAATGCCAAAGGTGTTACAACGAATGCCTGAGGGGTTCCAATGGGTGTTCCAAGGGATACTAAAGGTGTAACAGGGGCTACCTAAGGTGTTCCAGGGGATAGATATAGTGTTCCAACGTATACCCAAGGTGTTCCAAGGGATACCTAGAGTGCTCCAAGTTTGGAAATTGGAAATTTAAGTTTGAGAATTGGAAATACAAGTTTGTTAAAAAAGTGTACGTTGTGCTTTGTCCCTTGTGCTTTGTACCTTGAACTTTGTACTTGGTACTATGCAAAACATTTGATGTGTGTGTACATCTATGGGAATTATAGAAATGGTAGGTAGTTAGTAGGAAAATAAATGGTTGTATAGTTTATTTTTGGCATTTGGTGGCAAACGGAAAAAAGCTTGTCTTTGTAGCAAAAAAAGTAGTTGGTCAAGTTTGGTTATGAGAATAATATTGGTGTCGAAAATGGTAGTGGACAATGGGCAGATTATAAAGACGGGTATGTGTGTGTATGTATATACATGCAAAAATGTTGAAAGAAGGTAAAGTACCCGAAAGTGTTTTTGTTATGAATGGGATTATAATGCGAGGAGGAAAAAATGTTTTAAGAAATGCTGAAAGAAAAAGAAGGGTTATTGTTATATGTTATATATAAAAATTCCAATGAATGATATACATTTTATCTGCAGTGAATACACGTAGCCTTCTTTAATCCTTTCAACAAAATGTTTATTTTTGAAGGAAAATGTAACCGAAAAAAACCACTATGTACCGCTACTCAGCTTCAGTCAGCATCCAGTTCACTTTATTTGTAAAGTTCAATAAGACAGGTATACAGTGCGCAAGAGTAAGTGCAGTGCATTACACGGCCTAGCTGTATTAATTAGAAATATTTATTCTATAGGAGAATACGTGTCTTGGTAGGTTAAGCAAATCAATTGTGTGGATTTTGTGTTATCCAAAAAAATAATTTTTTTTTAAAGAACGATTTTTTTTCAATTGATTAAATATTTTTGATTGATTTCATTTCTAGGATTTCCAAAATGGATAGATCAATGGTTGACTGGGTTAAGCTAACATGTACTGAAAGTGACAAAAGCGAATATGTTACTTTTCAAAACTCTACATTTATTCACAAAGTTGTGAGTATCGGTGCAATTGAATCTACAGAGTCGCTTACGGAAATAAGTTCCAACGAATTTATTTCCTATATACAGGCAGTCGAAAGGACAAAGCAATTGCTAATGGACAAGGAAAACAACCAAAATTATCCAGTTTTGTGTGAAAAGCAAATACTATTTCTACAAAGTTCTATGAACATGCAAATTGAGGAAATGGTTCCAATTAATGAGAAGAAATCCATTGGGGTTAGCGCGACAAACGTCAGCTCTAAAATTGTACGAAGACAAGAACCACTCTGTGCAACGATTCCAATCCAAACATCTGAAAAAGAAAAGAATTCTAGACCCACTGCTTTACGAAGGTCCAAACGAATTGTAAGTTGATTGTTTTGTCAATATTTAATGAAACACAGCTCGTCACAAACATTACTAAGTTATATTCATGATATATATTTTTTTGCAAATAGGAAAAGATGTCATCGCTAAAAACAATCAACTCCACTAATTGTGCTTTGAGAAAGAAACGCCACCAGCAGTGTCAAAATATAAAACTGCCAGTAACATGCAAGCATTGCCTGGATAAGAAGAAATTTAAAGTGTTAAATGATTTCCTACATCACATTCTGGATATTCATCCTGTCTCCGTTAAAATGACGCGTCTGCCTTTGCACCAATAACCAATTCAATTGACTGTTTACTTTAAATAGTACTAACATTACTTAAAGCTTTCTACGTTCAACTTAGTTGGCGTTTATTATTTATTGATAGTGTAGATTAATGGAGTTTCAAAGTTTTAATATAGTAACTTTAGCATATTTGACATAACCAAACACAAACAGTAATTTATTTTATTCTTTTAACCCATAATAAAGTACTATGTGCACTAATGTTCTTTGCATTAACGTTGTACACACTTTTATTCTTTAACAACAACCATTTCCAATTGCATCATGATTGCCCCAATTTTTTTAAAGCGACAAAAAGTTTTGCCACACAATGTACTAGCGGTTTTAAAAGTACAAAAAGTAGTATTCTTAGAAGTGTAAGTTGGATGTGAAAGGAATGGAGGCTTCAGAAATTACGTTAAAGATTTTTTTGCAAATTCATAAAAACTAAAACCAAATTAAACGTATACCTTCACACCATGCATGCATCTTTTGTATCATGTGTTATTGATTACGGAAATTAACCTAAAATTCACACAATTTGTAGCCCACAGCCCCCCAAATTGCAAAACAAAATGAACCAGCCTTCGACAACATCCCCTACCCCGGCCATTCCGACAAAATCCCATCTTCCCCTCTCCGTTACACCCCCGCTACACTTACATCACGTCTGCCGTTGCATCCCATCTTCTCTCACATCAGTTGTGGGTTGGGTACACCCAAAATGGGTAATCTTTTTAAGTATCGGCCAAGATACTTGATAATATTGTGTTCCGGCCGGCCGTCCGGCCGTCCGTGAGTATGCGCTTTACTCAGTAACGGCTGGACCGATTGCAACCAAACTTGGTATACGGATAGTACATGACCTCAGCCACAACCCTATTGAATTTCAGGTCAATAGGTCAACTCTAGGTCAAGGTCACAGCAATTTCACAACTTTTCATAATAGAACCTATAGCATGCGACACGTGATTTAAGATCAGTTTTTAACCAGCATTACAAATTAACAACTTTTTTGATAATATTCGTGCATTAGGGGCCTGATTCAGGACCTTAATTGTAAGATATAGCAGTTTTACAGCGTACATGCTGTTTGACACGTAATTTAACGGCCAAACTTGGTGAACAGACACAATAGCACCTCAGTAACAAACCTACTGAACTTCAAGTCAATAGGTCAACTCTAGGTCAGAGGTCACAGCAATTTCACAACTTTTCATAATAGAACCTATAGCATGCGACACATGATTTAAGATCAGTTTTTAACCAGCATTACAAATTAACAACTTTTTTGTTAATATTCGTGTATTAAGGGCCTGATTCAGGACCTTAACTGCAAGATACAGAAGTTTTACAGCGTACATACTGTACCACACATAAGTGTACAGCCAAACTTGGTATACAGATATAACAGCACCTCAGCCATAACCCTATTGAATTTCAGGTCAATAGTTTAGGTGCCATCCATTAATGACATCACTTTTTGGGGTCGGTGGGTCACTTCAGTTAAAAGGTGACGGCCTATGTTAAGTGCCGTATCCTCATATGTTAAAAAATAGTGACAGGGGTCAGTGGGTCACTCAAAAAATCGGTTTTTTAAAGTGACGTCATTAGTGGACGACGCCTTAACTCTAGATCAGAGGTCACAGCGATTTCACAACGTTTTATAATAGAACCTACAGCATGCGACACATGACTTTCTATCAGTTTTAGACAAGCATAACAGATTAACAATCAGCTTGTTACAATTCGTAATTTCAGGCCCTGATTCAAGACTATAACTGCCAGATACAGCAGTTTTACTGCGTACATGCTGTACGACACATACATAATTTTAGGTCAATTTTTGACCAGCATTAAACCAGGTTGTTAAAATTCGGATTTTACGGCCAGGACGATACTTAACTACTCTCTCTTAGAACTTTATTACAATTTAATTTCGCTTTTAATCCAAAGCTGTTGTCATCGTATATGCGTCGTAAGTAGTCACGTTACTTTTTAAAGATGCATAAAGCTTTCAGAAAGCGCATAGTTAAGTATCGCTAACAGGGTATGCTTTATTCAGGGTCCTAAAGCCCAAATAATTACTAACCGGGAGAACAATTGCAATCATGGTCAAAAACCTACCTAACATTATGTGTCGCACAGCATGTACGCTGTAAAACTGCTGTATCTGGCAGTTAAGGTCCTGAATCAGGGCCTTAAAGCACGAATTGTAACAAACTGGTTGTAAATCTGTAATGCGTGTTAAAAGCTGACCTAAAATCATGTGTCGCATGCTAAAGATACTATTGTAAATAGGTGTGGCATTGCTGTGACCTCTGACCTAGAGTTGACATATCGACCTGAAGTTCAATACGGTTATGGCTGAGATGCTATAGTATATGCATACCAAGTTTGGTTGTAATCGGCCTAGCCGTTACTGAGTAAATCGCATACGGGCGGACGGCCGGAGCACAATATTATCAAGTATCTTAAGCGATACTTAATAAAGCAATAGCAAATGCAGTAATTAAGAATCGAAGATTAGAACCCCGAGGCGGGGCCTTCGGCCCACAAATAAATGGATTTTAACTAATGGACATCATATTTGTAATCCTGGTCAAAAACGGACCTACAATCATGTGTCACACATGATATATCCATTAATTTGAAAAATTTAACAATTAAGGGCCCAAATCAGGGTCTAAATAGTTAAATAATAAAGGACTGTAGATTCGTGATCTGGGTTAAAAATGGACCTGAAATCATGTGCCGCATGATACAGGTCATGTAATGTCGCAGTGTAAAAAATGTTGAACCGTTGGTGACCTCTGAGCTTTGGAGTTGACGTGTTGACCTGAAATTCATAAGGGTTTTGTCGGAGGTCCACCTGAGTCTGCATATCAAGTTTGGTTGAAATCGGAATAGCCATGTCGGAGAAACATTAGCTAACACGGACGGCCGGAACAGAAAATTAGAAAGAATCTGTTTTTCTTAATGTTAGCCAAGCAGTATTCCAGCCAATCTACCAAACCATCAACAGCAATCAACATGCACACACCCACATACACACACACAGACCTACACTCACACATCACACCAAAACCTGTTTCTACTTTATGTTTCATGTAATCACTATGTTTCATTATCTGGGCTACTCAGTCTTGAGATAGCTTATATTAAATATACTTCATTGCATCAAAGCTCTGCGCTACATGTAGTTCCTTTATTAGAATCGACTGATTCCTTCTAATTTCCTGTTCCGGACGTCCGGACGTCCGGCCGTCCGGACGTCCGTCCGAACACGTTTTTCTCCGAAATGGCTAATCCGATTCCAACCAAATTTGGTATACAGACTCTGGTGGACCTCCGACAGAAACCTTATGAATTTCAGGTCAATAGGTCAACTCCAAAGGTCAGAGGTCACCAACGGTCAAACATTTTTAAATAGGACCTATATCATGCGGCACATGATTTTAGGTCCATTTTTGACCAGGATTACGAATCTACAGTCCGTTTGTTAAAATTTGACTATTTAGGCCCTGATTTGGGCCCTTAATTATTAAATTTTCCAAATTAATGGATATATCATGTGTGACACATGATTTTAGGTCCGTTTTCAACCAGGATTACAAATATGATGTCCATTAGTTAAAATTTGACTATTTAGGCCCTGATTTGGGCCCTTAATTGTTAAATTTTCCAAGTTAATGGATATATCATGTGTGACACATGATTTTAGGTCCATTTTTGACCAGGATTACAAATTTGATGTCCATTAGTTAAAATTTAACTATTTAGGCCCTGATTTGGGCCCTTAATTGTTAAATTTTCCAAATTAGTGGACCTATGCTGTGCGACACATGATTTTAGGTCCATTTTTTACCAGGATTACAAATATGAGGTCCAACTGTTAAAATCCGTTTATCCGCGGGGCCGGAAGCCCCAAATATCTGCGGGGCCCAAGGCCCGGGAGGTCCCGAAGTCGATTCCTAATTATGTCCATTTGCCAATGGTTTATTAAGAAATGAAGAATGTCGATTCTTACTATGATCCTGATCCGGCCGTCCGTCCTAATGCGATTTCCTCAGAGATGGCTGGTCCGATTTCCACCAAACTTGGTATACAGACTCTAGTGGAGGTCGGACAGAACCCTATTGAATTTCAGGTCAACAGGTCAACTCCAAAGGTCAGAGGTTACCAACAGTTCAACATTTTTACATAGGACCTATATCATGCGGCACATGATTTTAGGTCCATTTTTGACAAGGATTATGAATTCATATTTCGTTTGTCAAAATTCGGATTGTAAGGTCCTGAAATCAGGGCCTTAATTTTCAAATCCGCTAATTTAAAGGATCTATGCTGTGTGACACTTGATTATAGGTCCATTTTTGACCAGGATTACGAATCCACAGTTTGTTTGTTAAAATTTAACTTTTAAGGTCCTGAAATCAGGGCCTTAATTTTCAAATCCGCTAATTTAATGGATTAATGTTGTGTGGCACATGATTATAGGTCCATTTTTGACCAGGATTACGAATCTACGGTTTGTTTGTTAAAATTTAACTATTTAGGCCCTGATTTGGGTCCTTAATTGTTAAACATTTCAAGTTAATGGACATATACTGTGCGACACATGATTTTAGTTCCATTTTTGACCAAGATTACAAATATGATGTCTGGAGTGAATAGAACTCAGGTCCTGGCTAAAGGTTGCACTTGTCCCTGTGCTGTGTCCCCCCAAGCCCGTCCCAATCCCTGAGTCCCAGTTGGCCCCACCCAAAGGCCCATGTATGGCGAATGCAAGTGTGCAAAGTGACGAAATAATTGCCACCAACAAAACCAACACCACGTTTTAATAACAAATAATTTATTTCACTACTAGCACAAGTCACAATATATATAATAATAACACTAATACTTCATCTGGCTCTTCCCGTTGTTTCTGTACTTGTTGTGTTGTTGTGTTGTCTTGTCTTCACTCCACAAGCATTGGACCTCCGAATAAGTTTGGCCCAAGAAAATACAAATGGCTTCTCTGATTTGCTACAAATTTCCCAAGTTTTACAATAAAATGGGTGTTCTTAACTACATTGGCATATGCAGAAAATAATGATATTTCATCCTATGCATCTACCAATACTCTAATTACATAAATGACCAAGCTTATTGTAAAAAACTAACTAATGCAAAAATCGCAATTTTACAGAGCAATCCTGGATTTGTGTGCAAAAAAAAGTCTGTTGAGCATAGCGGCACTTGTTTGGCAATCGTGCAAAAGGCGTCGCTATGCTTTGCAATGCTTTCTGTTATCTTGCCGTATCCTCACTATGTTAGACACAATAATAACAGAAAGCCATCTCCTATCTGAGAAATGAATATTTTTAACAAATTTCCTGGCTCTATAATACAAACTAAATTAATCCAACTACACCTACTTGTAGAATGCAATCTGGAGAGTCTTCTTAGAGAATAAAGCAGGCAAGTTTGCAAGAATAATAAGTACTTAATGACTTTTAACGCTGCAGCGTCAATTACATTAAATGTAGTACATAGATATTGGCTAGTCCAATTCTTGCACATACACAAAATCAATGTTATTTTCTCATCATTCAGCCAGTTTCTCAAAGCATTTCTTTCCACATACTAAAGGTAAAAGGCCCTTTTGCCGAACACTGACATTTACGCTTATGTAACGTATAAGATTTGCCACCTGAGTCGACAGTAAATACCCGATTAGTGTAAGTTTTTTTTCATAATCTTAACGTAATATAAGGTTCTAAGCTATATTCTTCCATTGATTTTCTTACTAATTTGACGTGCTGAATAGAGTCAAACGCTTTACAAAAGTCAAGAAATATCACTCCTACTTTTTATAGCTGTTTTCTGAAGAATCCAATAAATTCGACAAGATGAACCGAAAAAAACATCACGTTGCTCGTAAGTACGTGCTCACGCATTTGACTTCCCATTAAATCCCAACTTCCTTCAAGTCTTTTTCCTTCCTTCTCTAGTACTTCAAGAAAGCTTGTTGATGATTCGATTTTCTAACATTTAGTTATCGAATTCCCTCAAGAAATTAAACTCCTCACAGCAATCCCAGCCACCCAGGCAATTCTCATTGACAAACCGCCTTCCACACACCATTCGTCATAATCCCCTTTTACACCTTCGGATTCGGCATCCATCTTGCTAAAAACTGAATCGTTTCTGGGCTCGAGTTACATTCCAAATGGAGGTCGGTCATGTATTTCAACCAAAGTCTGAGACGTACTTCTTGCTCTGTCCCATTGATATCAATCTCGAAACCACGAGAACTTTGCAGGCAATCTCTCAGCAAAACAGAGTTTCTTCATGCAATTTCCCAACGACGAGCAATACGAGTCTTTGCGCAGCACCTTCAGATTCGGCGTCAGCTCCAAAAAGGCAAAGTGTGCAACCAAATTCCCGTAAAGATGTAACTCCTCCAAAACCGACATGTTTCTGGAAAAGAATTACTGATTTTGTTCGGAATCACGTTGTGGATCGCCGCAGGAAACACTTTTATCAGAGTTTTGAGGGTACTTTCAAACAGCCCAACCAAAGGGTGGGTTCACCATCTGGTGAACGTCAGTTAAACTGGCACTCTTAAAGTTGTATTCAGAGTAAGGATCATAAGTTTCCAAGACGAGGGTAAGGATTTATAGTGGGAAACGAATACGACTCTGGTTCCAAAGACTTATTAGTCGGGAAACAAACGTGGTGGTGAAAACTTTTAAAGAAATGTGATTCAAGAGCATCCATCTTTTTTCAAAAGGTCGATGATAAATTCATGAACGTGTACCAAATCTATTAGCTTCTTGTCCTCACGTGGATAACCGGAGTAATTTCACCGGATAGTAAGCTTTTCCAAGTTGGGGCAAGTAAACAGAAAGACCTGAAAATGGGTTGAGTCATCTCCGGATATTTCCAGTTCTCTCAAATATTGAGTGGACAACATCTCTAGGTCATGTATCGCCATTCCTAGTTCTCAATTGCAGAGTGAACATGCGCATTAACTAATATCTTTACAACTCTTGTATCCAAATATCTACGAAAGCCTCTCTAAGATATTTGTTCTTTTCTTTATTTATTGTTCGATCTCTTGGTTTGTGAAAATACATAACGTTGGTCTTTTCACAATTGATTTCCATAACATATGATATACACCAATTTTTGCACAGTGTCAACTTATATTTCAATTTTGTGTTAATTTCATCTAGAGTCATAGCCGTATACATACATTGCTACATCGTCAGCGTATTTTATCATTTGACATGTAAACACTGATTCAAATCTATTGATATACATACTGGTATGAATAGAACCCAGGTCCCGGCTAAAGGCTACACTTGCCCCTGTGCTGTGCCCCCCAAGCCCGTTCCTATCCCTGAGTCCCAGTTTATCCCACCCAAAGGTCCATGTATGGTGAATGCAAGTGTGCAAAGTGACGAAATAATTGCCACCAACAAAACCAACACCACGTTTTAATAACAAATAATTTATTTCACTACTAGCACAAGTCACAATATATATAATAATAACACTAATACTTCATCTGGCTCTTCCCGTTGTTTCTGTACTTGTTGTGTTGTTGTGTTGTCTTGTCTTCACTCCACAAGCATTGGACCTCCGAATAAGTTTGGCCCAAGAAAATACAAATGGCTTCTCTGATTTGCTACAAATTGCCCAAGTTTTACAATAAAATGGGTGTTCTTAACTACATTGGCATATGCAGAAAATAATGATATTTCATCCTATGCATCTACCAATACTCTAATTACATAAATGACCAAGCTTATTGTAAAAAACTAACTAATGCAAAAATCGCAATTTTACAGAGCAATCCTGGATTTGTGTGCAAAAAAAAGTCTGTTGAGCATAGCGGCACTTGTTTGGCAAACGTGCAAAAGGCGTCGCTATGCTTTGCAACGCTTTCTGTTATCTTGCCGTATCCTCACTATGTTAGACACAATAATAACAGAAAGCCATCTCCTATCTGAGAAATGAATATTTTTAACAAATTTCCTGGCTATATAATACAAACTAAATTAATCCAACTACACCTACTTGTAGAATGCAATCTGGAGAGTCTTCTTAGAGAATAAAGCAGGCAGGTTTGCAAGAATAATAAGTACTTAATGACTTTTAACGCTGCAGCGTCAATTACATTAAATGTAGTACATAGATATTGGCTAGTCCAATTCTTGCACATACACAAAATCAATGTTATTTTCTCATCATTCAGCCAGTTTCTCAAAGCATTTCTTTCCACATACTAAAGGTAAAAGGCCCTTTTGCCGAACACTGACATTTACGCTTATGTAACGTATAAGATTTGCCACCTGAGTCGACAGTAAATACCCGATTAGTGTAAGTTTTTTTTTCATAATCTTAACGTAATATAAGGTTCTAAGCTATATTCTTCCATTGATTTTCTTACTAATTTGACGTGCTGAATAGAGTCAAACGCTTTACAAAAGTCAAGAAATATCACTCCTACTTTTTATAGCTGTTTTCTGAAGAATCCAATAAATTCGACAAGATGAACCGAAAAAAACATCACGTTGCTCGTAAGTACGTGCTCACGCATTTGACTTCCCATTAAATCCCAACTTCCTTCAAGTCTTTTTCCTTCCTTCTCTAGTACTTCAAGAAAGCTTGTTGATGATTCGATTTTCTAACATTTAGTTATCGAATTCCCTCAAGAAATTAAACTCCTCACAGCAATCCCAGCCACCCAGGCAATTCGCATTTGTATTTCGAACAATCGTAACATTCAGGATACATTCCTTTAACGCCGCCTCAGCCTCTTCACTCAACTATAACTTAATTGATTTTTTTAAAACCTTTAAACCCATTTGTTTGCTTAAAACTACAATTTTCCAACAATCCTCGGCGAATAGCCAAATCCCCAATCGAGCTCTGACCACAGTACGACAGGTACCCAAATAGTCTCAGATATAGTAACCCAATTACTTTCCAAAGTACACTTTTGCTTGCAGCACCACCATCAAAGTTGTAACATCCCGTAAGTGCCTCGCATCCCACTTGACTTCCCCATAAGATCCCAGCTTACTCCAAGTCCGACATTCATTGACAAACCGCCTCCCACACACCATCCGTCATAATCCCCTTGTACACCTTCGGATTCGGCATCCATCTTTTTTCAAAAGGTCGATGATAAATTCATGAACGTGTACCAAATCTATTAGCTTCTTGTCCTCACGTGGATAACCGGAGTAATTTCACCGGATAGTAAGCTTTTCCAAGTTGGGGCAAGTAAACAGAAAGACCTGAAAATGGGTTGAGTCATCTCCGGATATTTCCAGTTCTCTCAAATATTGAGTGGACAACATCTCTAGGTCATGTATCGCCATTCCTAGTTATCAATTGCAGAGTGAACATGCGCATTAACTAATATCTTTACAACTCTTTTATCCAAATATCTACGAAAGCCTCTCTAAGATATTTGTTCTTTTCTTTATTTATTGTTCGATCTCTTGGTTTGTGAAAATACATAACGTTGGTCTTTTCACAATTGATTTCCATAACATATGATATACACCAATTTTTGCACAGTGTCAACTTATATTTCAATTTTGTGTTAATTTCATCTAGAGTCATAGCCGTATACATACATTGCTACGTCGTCAGCGTATTTTATCATTTGACATGTAAACACTGATTCAAATCTATTGATATACATACTGGTATGAATAGAACCCAGGTCCCGGCTAAAGGCTACACTTGCCCCTGTGCTGTGCCCCCCAAGCCCGTCCCAATCCCTGAGTCCCAGTTGGCCCCACCCAAAGGCCCATGTATGGCGAATGCAAGTGTGCAAAGTGACGAAATAATTGCCACCAACAAAACCAACACCACGTTTTAATAACAAATAATTTATTTCACTACTAGCACAAGTCACAATATATATAATAATAACACTAATACTTCATCTGGCTCTTCCCGTTGTTTCTGTACTTGTTGTGTTGTTGTGTTGTCTTGTCTTCACTCCACAAGCATTGGACCTCCGAATAAGTTTGGCCCAAGAAAATACAAATGGCTTCTCTGATTTGCTACAAATTTCCCAAGTTTTACAATAAAATGGGTGTTCTTAACTACATTGGCATATGCAGAAAATAATGATATTTCATCCTATGCATCTACCAATACTCTAATTACATAAATGACCAAGCTTATTGTAAAAAACTAACTAATGCAAAAATCGCAATTTTACAGAGCAATCCTGGATTTGTGTGCAAAAAAAAGTCTGTTGAGCATAGCGGCACTTGTTTGGCAAACGTGCAAAAGGCGTCGCTATGCTTTGCAACGCTTTCTGTTATCTTGCCGTATCCTCACTATGTTAGACACAATAATAACAGAAAGCCATCTCCTATCTGAGAAATGAATATTTTTAACAAATTTCCTGGCTATATAATACAAACTAAATTAATCCAACTACACCTACTTGTAGAATGCAATCTGGAGAGTCTTCTTAGAGAATAAAGCAGGCAGGTTTGCAAGAATAATAAGTACTTAATGACTTTTAACGCTGCAGCGTCAATTACATTAAATGTAGTACATAGATATTGGCTAGTCCAATTCTTGCACATACACAAAATCAATGTTATTTTCTCATCATTCAGCCAGTTTCTCAAAGCATTTCTTTCCACATACTAAAGGTAAAAGGCCCTTTTGCCGAACACTGACATTTACGCTTATGTAACGTATAAGATTTGCCACCTGAGTCGACAGTAAATACCCGATTAGTGTAAGTTTTTTTTTCATAATCTTAACGTAATATAAGGTTCTAAGCTATATTCTTCCATTGATTTTCTTACTAATTTGACGTGCTGAATAGAGTCAAACGCTTTACAAAAGTCAAGAAATATCACTCCTACTTTTTATAGCTGTTTTCTGAAGAATCCAATAAATTCGACAAGATGAACCGAAAAAAACATCACGTTGCTCGTAAGTACGTGCTCACGCATTTGACTTCCCATTAAATCCCAACTTCCTTCAAGTCTTTTTCCTTCCTTCTCTAGTACTTCAAGAAAGCTTGTTGATGATTCGATTTTCTAACATTTAGTTATCGAATTCCCTCAAGAAATTAAACTCCTCACAGCAATCCCAGCCACCCAGGCAATTCGCATTTGTATTTCGAACAATCGTAACATTCAGGATACATTCCTTTAACGCCGCCTCAGCCTCTTCACTCAACTATAACTTAATTGATTTTTTTAAAACCTTTAAACCCATTTGTTTGCTTAAAACTACAATTTTCCAACAATCCTCGGCGAATAGCCAAATCCCCAATCGAGCTCTGACCACAGTACGACAGGTACCCAAATAGTCTCAGATATAGTAACCCAATTACTTTCCAAAGTACACTTTTGCTTGCAGCACCACCATCAAAGTTGTAACATCCCGTAAGTGCCTCGCATCCCACTTGACTTCCCCATAAGATCCCAGCTTACTCCAAGTCCGACATTCATTGACAAACCGCCTCCCACACACCATCCGTCATAATCCCCTTGTACACCTTCGGATTCGGCATCCATCTTTTTTCAAAAGGTCGATGATAAATTCATGAACGTGTACCAAATCTATTAGCTTCTTGTCCTCACGTGGATAACCGGAGTAATTTCACCGGATAGTAAGCTTTTCCAAGTTGGGGCAAGTAAACAGAAAGACCTGAAAATGGGTTGAGTCATCTCCGGATATTTCCAGTTCTCTCAAATATTGAGTGGACAACATCTCTAGGTCATGTATCGCCATTCCTAGTTATCAATTGCAGAGTGAACATGCGCATTAACTAATATCTTTACAACTCTTTTATCCAAATATCTACGAAAGCCTCTCTAAGATATTTGTTCTTTTCTTTATTTATTGTTCGATCTCTTGGTTTGTGAAAATACATAACGTTGGTCTTTTCACAATTGATTTCCATAACATATGATATACACCAATTTTTGCACAGTGTCAACTTATATTTCAATTTTGTGTTAATTTCATCTAGAGTCATAGCCGTATACATACATTGCTACGTCGTCAGCGTATTTTATCATTTGACATGTAAACACTGATTCAAATCTATTGATATACATACTGGTATGAATAGAACCCAGGTCCCGGCTAAAGGCTACACTTGCCCCTGTGCTGTGCCCCCCAAGCCCGTCCCAATCCCTGAGTCCCAGTTGGCCCCACCCAAAGGCCCATGTATGGCGAATGCAAGTGTGCAAAGTGACGAAATAATTGCCACCAACAAAACCAACACCACGTTTTAATAACAAATAATTTATTTCACTACTAGCACAAGTCACAATATATATAATAATAACACTAATACTTCATCTGGCTCTTCCCGTTGTTTCTGTACTTGTTGTGTTGTTGTCTTGTCTTGTCTTCACTCCACAAGCATTGGACCTCCGAATAAGTTTGGCCCAAGAAAATACAAATGGCTTCTCTGATTTGCTACAAATTTCCCAAGTTTTACAATAAAATGGGTGTTCTTAACTACATTGGCATATGCAGAAAATAATGATATTTCATCCTATGCATCTACCAATACTCTAATTACATAAATGACCAAGCTTATTGTAAAAAACTAACTAATGCAAAAATCGCAATTTTACAGAGCAATCCTGGATTTGTGTGCAAAAAAAAGTCTGTTGAGCATAGCGGCACTTGTTTGGCAAACGTGCAAAAGGCGTCGCTATGCTTTGCAACGCTTTCTGTTATCTTGCCGTATCCTCACTATGTTAGACACAATAATAACAGAAAGCCATCTCCTATCTGAGAAATGAATATTTTTAACAAATTTCCTGGCTCTATAATACAAACTAAATTAATCCAACTACACCTACTTGTAGAATGCAATCTGGAGAATCTTTTGATTCGTAGTTCGCTACTAAATGCAAAAACTGGTAAACGTTTCGCGCCCGCTAGCGTTTTACTCAAAAACCAGGTAAACCCGGGTGGGTTGGGTTTTTGTGAAAAACCCGCGGGTTTTGTCCACTCTGAAAAAACATGCCCATGATCTTTTTTTAAAAGCTTTGCACCGAACAAAGACATTATTGTGAATGTAAAAACCCTTATGAAAACAAAGTATGTCCTGGCAAGTCCGAAGTAACTCAGGGTACTTTTTTTAAGGGTTGCTACATTTAGGATAATAAAAGTATGGCTTAGGTAACCGTTCATTATGTTTACCCCGAGGCGCTTGAGTCAACTTAAGCAATATTATACATTTCCACTGAATCATTGAGTATCTCTTGCACAGGCAAAAATGAAACGGAACGGACTACTGAGTTAAAGTCAGCTTGTTCATGTGCAACTCATCAGTCTATTAAAAAATCCACTCGGTATAGTTTACAGAAAAAACTAATTTAACTATTGTTTTTCAGTATTCATTAGTTACACGGTACTTTTTGATAATTGCACAACAAAAATCAGGTTATTTTAGGCGAAATATAAAGTTGTGTGGGAAATGGGGAAAGTTCTAACCGCAGAAAGCGCTTGTGACAAAACGGTGCCAGACAAGCATGCTTGTCATTCAGTCGGCAATGTCATCATTTGTGAAGTTGGAGTAGGTAAGATTTTTTAGACAAATCAGAATAAAATTGTTTTATTAATTGAAGATAATAATAGTTGTGTTCTTCAAAAACCTTTTGTGTAGAAATTACAGTATCGTGGCGTCTTTAACTGGGTCTGAATGGACAATCTAATAGCCCTAAATCGCACACGTCTAAAGCAGGTATTCGTTTGCGGTACATATAAATGCATTTGATTAATTAACGAAGCTCTTTTCAAACCTAACGCGGTATGACAACACTTATAACTGACAATAAATTTGTTGACTTCAGGTCCATTGGAAACTTGCTTGAAGCTTGGGTGCCAATCACGGGTGCCATGGGGAAAGTCTTACAAGCAGGGAGCTCACAACACACAAAGGTGTGCATCCTGGTGAAAATCTCATCGTACACCTTGAAACACGCAAGAACTTACGAGTGTAGACGAGCTTTACCCCACCAGCGTTCTCCCAAGTGTTGTTTTATATGTACTGTGAGACTTTTAGTTGACGTAAATCCTTTTCCACACACGTTTTTATTTCTCCGGATTTTTTAATTTAAAAATCCAGAGAAATAAAAACGTTACAATAAATCACGGTGGTTGTGGTTTAGTATACGAGTCGAAGGCGTATACTAGTCGATAGCCATTGACCTGTGGGGTCGACTGTCATCACTATCAATTGAGGCGCAATTTAGGGGCTTGGTCCCCAGGGGTAATTTTAAAATGATATAAAAATAGAATTATTATATTATGTATTAAGTATGGACCAAGATAATTGATAATATTGCACTACGGTCGTCCGGCCGGCCGCCCGTCGGACCGTATGCAGTTAGTAGAACCTAACTCGGAAGCTGTCCCTCTATGTCTCACAGAAAAGGCGTCGTCCACTAATGACGTCACTTTAAAAAACCGATTTTTTGAGTGACCCACTGACCCCTGTCACTATTTTTTAACATATGAGGATACGGCACTTAACATAGGCCGTCACCTTTTAACTGAAGTGACCCACCGACCCCAAAAAGTGATGTCATTAATGGATGGCACCAAAGACACAGATAAGGTTTTTATCTTGTGTGAACTTGTACATGATATCTTTTGTTCATTATTTGCAGGAAATTGCTTTAAACACCGGTCACATTTAAACGAACACTTTAAACACTTCACGGCTTAACGTTGTGATTTCTTTGATAGTATTTTAAATTTCCGAGAACACATGCTACATATATGTGGCTTTTCACCAGTATGAGTCCGCGACTGTACCTTCATTTCGGGATTTTGCAAAAACCGCTTTTCACAAAGTGGAGGTTGAAAATGTTTTTCACCGGTGTGAACTAGGACCTGCTTAGCAAGTTGCCGTGTTGTTAAAAAATGCTTTTGACACTGTTCAAATACAAAAAGTTTCACTTCATCATGAACTATTCTTTTGTAGGTATGCAAATGACTATTGATAGAAAACTGTTAAATTAGTTTTTTTGAGAAAAATATGTGTAGCATGCAGCACACCTTAGCTATTAGTATACGGGTCCGCAAATTTTGGATACGAATAAGTGCGCCCAACCGCAATTAAGCGTAATAAGATATGAGTTGCAATACCAATTTAAATGTACTGAAAGAACGGAACCGGTTAACATTTTGGTTGGTCAAAAAATCTTATGCAATATATTAATTGCAGGTTAAATTAATTAGTATTTATCTCAAGGAACCGGCGACGTTAAGACATTTAGATGAGACAGGGTCATTGCGCACATCTTGGACAAAAACGCACCATTATGTTATAACTAGGGCTACCATTTATCGTTCGTGAAAAAGAAGTACAGTTGGCAAAAACATAAAAATACCGACTTTCAAGATTTTTTCGTTAAGTTATCAAAAAATGTATAGCTGTTTATTAATGCTACAGTAAATACCTGATATTTGCCAAACTGAGCACATGCTTTAAGGCAGTCAGACCCAGGTAAAGATACACTAGACTTTTCGAATATCTTTGTTTCAAAATCGCAGCTTCTTATGGATAATTTGTAATTTCAAATTGACGCAAAGTCGTCAAATAAAATTGAATGATAAATTTTAACTCCTTTACTAACCAAGCTTCATATTGTACTATTAAATCAAAGCACTGGGATTGAAAGTCACCGAAACGGCGTTAGCAATCCCTGTTTTAAATAGAAAATTCTGTTAGCAACATTAGCGGAGTTAATAGTTTGTCACAAAAAACAACAACACAATGTAGTTGTCGTGTTCATATGCATTATCGACTTTGGTTAGCCATGAAAAGTTTTACATTTTAAATTACAGTTTACAAATGAGTCACTACGCAACTGAGATTTTCTAATAATCAAACTTCTCCAGTTATGTAAGTACACTTTCTACGAGCCATCATACTTCTAAACTGTTTACTGCCAAACTAACATACCAAAGTCAAGAAACAGCTCAAGATAGCATCATATCAACGTCGCTAACTACAGCTTAGAACAAGATTCTGCTGCAGCACACAAGTGGTCTATTCTGAATACTATAAAAATAGCCTCAAAACCAGCATATTTTGTGTGCGACATGAACATAATGCAAAAACATTGGCATTGCTACGATAAGATTTCTGATAGAAGAGATGATGCCGGGAAATTTTCAATGTACTTTGTTTATCTTTACCTGGATTTTAACTGCAGAGTGAAAAGAAGTACATTAAGTACGCTTTAAGTAAAAGAAGGACAGTACTTCTTTATGCCATTTTGGAAGTCGAAAAGCAGTACTGTCCTTCCAAAATAAGTACGTATGGTAGCCCTAGTTATAACGCCGCCGGTACCAGTTAAGAGCAGTGCCTTGGTTCACAAAAGAGAAAAACCATTTAAAAGCGAGGTATTCAGCAAAGTATTTACTAAAAAGGTTGACTTAAACTTCATAGACGCACGGTTCATGCAACACAGAAGCTATTAAACTGTGGGTTCTGCGACAAGCAGTTTGTAACATGAGGGAACCCACACATGCAAAAAACCGTTTCGGTGTATATTTTGCCCAAAAAGGTTCGTCACTATGCGCGTGCTTGCAAAGCATTTTGTCATGCACATTGGTGTAAAGCGGTTCAAGTGCGACGCTTGTGGAAAACATTTTGGACAGTCGTCTCACTTCAAACGTCATAAGAAACATGTTCATATAAATTAAAAAGTATGCATATTATCCTTGCTTAATAAGATAATTGAAATGTTCTGACATATTGAAGGCGTTATTAAATAATGTACTAGTGGATAAATTGTTTGTAAGTAAACACAGAGGAAATCACTTTTTAATTCAACCCATATTTATTTTTATTTTCAAGGTATAAATTATTGAATGATTGTTTGTTTTTGCAAGCACAATATCATCAATTTGATTCAATTGTAATCCAGGCAAAATTTTACGCAAAATCCTAATTAACCGAAACCCTAAATGTGGTTTATGCAAGAAGACGTTTAAAACATCCCATGCATTAAACCTAATAGGTGAGCCAACACAGGCGTAAAGCCGCTTCAGTGTTTTTTTGTCCAAAAGGGGTTACCCAACAGGATGACTTGAAACAACACATGATGACGCACACTGGAAAAACATCACATTTCTGCAAGATTTTTAACCGGGAATTCTGCCAAATCGGAAAGCTATTTAAACATTGTCAAACAAATCAGCGTGAATCAAAAGCTTATTTCATGAGCAACTGAAACCTTTCGAATGTTATCATTGTGGAAAGCAATTTTCAAGAAAGCGTGAACTCGGTAGTCATATACAGGTTCACACAGGAAAAAAACTTTTACAGCGTTCACTTTGAAAGAAATCTTTTTTCGCAAAATTCCGATATGAAAGCACAATTCTTGTCTAACCAGTTAGGCAGTTAGTACAATATAAGTCGGAAGCTGTCCCTCTATATCTCACAGAAAAGACACAGATAAGGTTTTTATCTTGTGTGAACTTGTACATGATATCTTTTGTTCATTATTTGCAGGAAATTGCTTTACACACTGGTCACATTTAAACGGACACTTTAAACACTTCACTGCTTACCGTTGTGATTTATTTGATAGTATTCTAAATCTCCGAGAACACAACCTACATTTATATGGCTTTTCACCAGTATTAGACCGTGACTGTGTCTTAATTTCAGAGTTTTGCAAAAACCGCTTTTCACAAAGTGAAGGTTGAAAAGGTTTTTGACATGCAAATGCAATATCTGTAGAAAGCAATTTTCAAGAAAGCGTGACCTCACAAATCATGTACGAGCTCACACAGGAAAGAAACATTTTCAGTGTGGGCTTTCTAAGATACATTATTTCACAAAATTCCGAAATAAAGGCACAATTGTGGTGGTCAAAAGACAAACAAAATGTGGCATGTGTTCATGCAGTTTTTGGATCTCAAGATCATCTCAAGAATCTCGCAAACGAATTCACAACGGTAAGTGGTAATTTAAGTTTGATGGTATAGTTATATTTTAATATAAAATATCGTGGTTTACAGGAAATGAGGTTGTAAGCCACAGCTCCGTTTTTTGTTTCTCTGAATTCTCAACGTAACAGTATAATTACAACTACTTTCGTGATCACACAAAAGAAAAGCCTTACTACTACTGCAGCAAATGTTATGCAAGCTTTGTGTCAATTCAACAGCCATAGTGGACATACGACATTGAAGCATTCAGACGAATAGAAATTTAAATGCGAGTCGTGTTGGAAGAAATGCAAAGTTATGAAGAGTCCCACAGTACATTTACTACAGAATCTGGGTGAGAAACCTTATGCCTGATCCGTATGCCACATCATGTGTTTGACAAGACACCAATTTATCGTAAAGCCTTTGTCACAATCTGAACACTGGTTTGGATTTTCTCCTGCTGAATGGCCTCTAAAATGCGCGTTATTGTCTTTGTTTTGTGCAAAATGTTTATCGCAAATAAATCATTGATATGTTTGTTTCTCATGTATGCCAACTCGTGTAAAAAGAAATGAAAACAATGAAAAGAAAAGTACTTTCTACAGCTACGAGCGTTCTTATGAGTCAACATGATTCCTTATTTACGTATGTAGTTTAATTATTCTAATAACTTTTAATTGTGTCACTCATTTAGCATATACGCGTAGTGTGCGCATATAAACTTAATTCTTAATTAATTAATTAGCTTGGGTGGGTGGACATACAGCAGTACACGGTACAATTTTTTTTGCTACACACTCGTGCCTCGTGACAAACTTTGTATTCCACACATTTGAAAGTCTACGTGAACCAATTTTCTGCAATTTTTGATGGTTTAAATTTTAATTATATTTAGTTAATTAACTGCAAATAGCAACTATTAAAGCGGAATTATGTTAAGCTAGTAGCATATTAATATTCTGCGACATTAAAAACAAACATATTCCAATTTTAATCATGTTTTATTTTTACTGTTGTTAGTTAACTAACTATGCAATTAGAATAAAATGACCTAACATTCGGCAAATAGCAAATATATCTGTTATTTTAGTGTGGCATTGAATTAGTCCTAAATAATGGGATTATTTTTTTAGTCTCATATATGAAATAACACCTGTGACATTTCTATCACATTTTATTCAGCGATGGTTTGGTATTGAAGTAGGGTTTTTTTCATTTTGCACCGAAAATATGTTAAGCTGATTTTCACCGAAAAAATAAGCTATTTGCATTGTTCAGAAGGATTAATGCAGTGCATATTACTGAACTCAGCTACGTTCTGCTCGTGTGGGTACCTTTAACGCACTTTCATAAAATATATATACGAAGTATACGTATATTCATTCATTCATTCATTCATGTATCCATTTTATATTCATTCATGCACCCTTTACCTATATACACATACACTTTATATACGTACTTTATATATGCTAACAATAATACACTAAACAACAACAGGTACTTTTTTTCGTATGGTACGTATATACACGCTTTTAACCCGGCTATCTAATGTGCTCTTCAGTTTCATAGCAAAATATTACCATTCGGATTTTGATAGTCAAGTCGCAAACAATTAATATTGGCTGCTCAAGTTTGTACTCAAGTAAATAATTAAAGTACGTGGAAAATATTAAAGCTTATCTGATCTCGTATTTAACGCAGACCAAGAAATATTGATTATTGCAACGTCAATCCTATTCAAGATAGTTAAGACATCCAGTACCATGCCCAACGCACCAAAGCAAGGTAAGAATTTATATATATACTAAATTTTAAAAATTTGCCAAAAACTTAAGCAAAGCAGCATTATTATATAAACCATTATTAATTGTATTCAATTTTGTTTTGCTATTAATAGTATCAGTGCACCGAGCGCCTACACATTTACGCTGGGATGAAATAGAAATTGATTTTGAAACTATGTATGAGGACTCTGATAATGATTCACCAATTCCAACTCCAGATTGGAGAGACGAGCCCACTGAGCTGATATTTTGTGACTCCCCACAACCGGCATTTGTAAGTGAAGAATATTCCGGTTACACAACATTCAGTTTTGACGAAGAAGAGGTGCTGGAAACGTCCTTGGATGCAGCCAAGAATTTTGAACTTGACGAACTCGACGAAGAAAACGTTGAAAGTGACATTATTATACCAACCACTAGTGATATGTGCTACGACCTTAACACGCCAAATAGTCCAGATTTTGAGGACACACAGTTTACTTTCTACACGGTAGATTCACCATAAGTGAACAAATTGTATTTTCTGTGACAACAGTTTTTTCTAACAATGAAATCAAAATCCATATTGTAAATATGATAAATATATATATTATATATGGTAATTGAAATTAGAAATAGTAATTTAAAGTAATTAATGGTTTGTGTTACTTAATATAATTTAGCACGCAATGTACTTAACGCAATAAAATTTTACGAAACATATAAAAAAATTCACTGATTTTGGGTTTAATACTTCCATAAAAATAACATACATTGAAACAGTAGATTGCATGCGAGTTTTGTGAGAAGAAGTTAATTGTAACTAACAAGCACTGGAAACACATTGCCGTGCATGCTGGCGAACTAGCATACAGGGGCTTTTCTTTTAATTGTATACAAACATGGTGGATGAATGGATTTTCGCGACTGTGATACGTCATGTGTTTAGCGAGGTAAAATTTCCTCGCAAAGCATTTGTCACAAATTGACCATTGGTTTGGTTTTTATCCTGCTATATGACTTCTAGCATGCGCGTTAATGTCTTCATTCGGTGCAAAGTGTTTACCACAAATTGAACATGGGTACTTTTTTTACTGCTGTGTACCAACGTATTTGTAATGTAATGCTTGCTTCAGTCCAAACTTCTTCTCACAATGTGCCGTTTGGAAATCGTTCATCGTAATTATGTCGCTTGTAAGGTTTTTCATTTGTGTGTACTCTAAAGCTAAAAAACATGAATCCTTTCCCTTATATTTTCAAACTCCTTCACTTGTTGGATTCATTGCAACGCATATACAGTTGCACACAGGAGAACATGCGTTCAAATATAATGTTTGTGCACGAAGGTTTCGTAAAGCACGTACCTTAGCATACTCTACAAAGACTTACATAGGCAAATAATGGTACGTGCTTACAAGTAAAAGTATTCTATCTATAGTATTGTATGCAGCAAATATGTTCCTCAACAAGGTAATTTAAGACGCTACAAAGAAAGTTTTCATGGGAAACTGAAACCTTTCGAATAAAATCATTGTGCAAAGCAATTTTCAAGAAAGCGTGAACTCGGTAGTCATGTATAAGTTCACACAGGGAAAAAAACAGGACACATCATGGGTGTGACAAGATACTAATTCATGACAAAGCCTTTGTCACAAACTGAACACTTAACGCTTAGCTTTTCTCCTGCAGAATGGCCTCTCCAATGCACGTTATTGTCTTTGTTATGTGCAAAATGTTTTTCACAAATTAATCATTGATATGTTTTTTTTTCAAACTGAATATATCAAATTGTATCAAACAAAAAGCTCATGCAAAACTGAAACCTTTTTGAATGTGAACTGTGTGAAAAACTATTTTCAACTAAATAAAAACGCACTATTCAGGTACGAGTTCACGAAGGAGAAAAACCTTCTCAGTGTCGAATCTGTTAGAAAAGGTTTTCGCAAAATTCCGACATGAAGATCTTTATTGAAAGTCTTACTGCCAAAGATGTCCACAAAGTTTTTTAAAGCTGAGGGGTAGAACAAGACACATGATGACGCACACAAAAGAAAAGCATATGTCTTTGTATTTCTTACATAAAGAACACGGATAAGATATTTCTCTTGCGTGAACTCGAACATGATAATTAAGTTCATTATTTGCAGAAAACTGCTTTACACACTGGTTATCCTTAAAAGAAATCTTTGAACAATTTATGGTTTACCGTTGCGATGTCTTGGATATTATTTTATATATCCAAAAACGCATGCTCTATTTATGTGGCTTGTCACCAGTATAAGTCAGCAATTGTACCTTTATTTAAGTTTTTTTGCAATAACCGCTTTTTACAAAGTGAACGTAGAAATGGTTTTTCACCAGTGTGAACTTGGGCACGCACAGTAAGTTATCGGGTTGTTAAAAAACGCTTTGCACACTTTTAAAATTCAAAAAGTTTCATTTTCTCATTAACTATTCTTCTATGGGTATGTAAATAACCATAAATAGAAAAATGTTCATTGCAGACATCACATTTAGAAGGCTTTTGATTCCCATGAGGATTTCGTCTTTTTGATGTGAAATTAGATTTAGGAGAGAAATATATATTGTAGCATATTAACATGTAACATTGTATATTGTACACTTGTACGGATTTTTTGCCTGTATGCACATTCATATAGCTATTGAGGTGGCCGAAGCATGCTAAAAGTTTCTTACATATTTCGCACACGCAACCACACACAATTGTTTGAAACCATATTTCCAGAACTCTCATTGAAAACGTAAACGTATTTTTGATAACACGAATATAGATAGATCTCTTTAGTTTTGATGCTAGGAGAGTTCAGACTATTATTGTAGTAAAATAAGATTGTCAACTTTCTGTGCTTATGTGTTAAGCACATGTGTCGCTTGAAACGATATTGTCATGATATTGAATTGGTGGCGTTCACTAAGCACTGGATAACATAATAAGTAAACTATAATTAAGTAAAATTATGAACAAACTTGGCATTCAACGCATTTGAAAGTTTAATAGAACCAATTTTCTGCAATTTTTGATGGTTTAAATTTTAATTGTATTTAATTATTTAACTGCAATTTACAATTATTGAAGCGGCATTTGGTTTAAATATTTTCATATTAGTATTATATTAGTATTAAAACCATAAGTATACAAATTATGAGCAATTTTAATTATGTTTTAGTGTAACTGTAGTTAGTTAATAACCTATGCAATTAGAATAAAATGACCCAACATTTGCCACCTCTGATACTTTAGTATGGCTTTAAATTAGACCTAAATAATGAGATCAGTCTGAGATAAAAAATAGCACCTGTGGCATTTGTATTACCCATTACTCAGCGACGGCGTTTGGGCGTGCATTTAATCAAAATTTAAAGTAGAGCAATTAAGTGCTGTATATTTTCCCCCGGACTTACTATAAACTTAGTGCGGTAGAGCACAAAGAGCTATCACTTGTATTACGTGATAAACCTTCAAACGAACCAAGGTTATACAGAATGATATCAAAAGTCTTAAAAACCAAATTGATATTAACTAAAGGCCTTTCATTCTCATTCGGCAGTTAGTAGAATCTAAGGCAGAAACTGTCCCTCCATGTCTTACAGAAAGGACACAGATAAGGTTTTTCTCTTGTGTGAACTTGTACATGATGTCTTTGTTCATTATTTGCAGGAAATTGCTTTACACACCGGTCACATTTAAACGGACACTTTTAACACTTCACTGCTTACCGTTGTGATTTTTTTGATAGTATTTTAAATCTCCGAGAACACATGCTACATTTATATGGCTTTTCACCAGTATGAGTCCGCGACTGTGCCTTCATTTCAGACTTTTGCAAAAACCGCTTTTCACAAAGTGAAGGTTGAAAAGGTTTTTCACCGGTGTAAACTTGGACTTGCCTAGTAAGTTCTCGTGTTGTTAAAAAATGTTTTTCACACTGTTCAAATTCAAAAAGTTGATGAGGGGTTCGTCTCCCAGGGGTAGTTTCAAAATGACGTCAAAATAGTTCCAACTCAAATTCAAACTCAAAATTCCAACATGCAATCAGTGTGTCTTAAGGCTAAGGTTTAGTTTTCGGTGCCACGAGTTTTGAAACGAGAGTTAAACTAATCGAAAGCCCTTAACCTGGGGAGTCGAATGACACCACTCTTGGTTGGCGCAGATGAGGGGTTCATCTCCCAGGGGTAATTCTTAAGTGACCTCAAAAAGACACTTTTGTCTGCAATCAAAGTGTCTCACTTTGCCCCCACACAAAAGCGGGAAGGTATCTTTATTCCTCAGATGTCTCCAACCTTAGTTTTTAGTTACGTTAGGTCTGTTTAGGCTAGGTTGCAACAGGAGACATATACTGCATAAATTTCATGTTAGTTGTAGTAGTAGTTGTGTCAACGACTGTGGATAAGCAATAGACCTGGCTACATCACGTTCACTTATGTTTGATTATAATTGAGGTTCGCGCGTCAGCGCGAGCTGAGCGGACGAGCAGGGCCCGAAGGGCCTGTAGGGAGGCCCGCGCCCTTTACTGTAACTTGCAATGAGCATTTCCTGTAATTTTTCAGCCACAAATTCTTGCCGCGTTCAAGTATGACAAAATGAGACACGCTTAATGTATGCATTTTGAGGTAGTTTAAAAATTACCCATGGGGGATGAACCCCTCATCTGCACCATCCGAGAGTGGTGTCATTCGACTCCCCAGGTCAACGGCTTTCGATTGGTGTAGGTTTCATCCCGAAATTCGCGGACCCGTATACTAAAGAATTTCCAAAAAACACGAATTCTTTTCCTTATATTTTAAAACTCCTTTACTTGTTGGATTCCTTGCAACGCATATGCAGTTTACACACAGGAGAACAGGCGTTCAAATATGATGTTTTTCGAAGGTTTCAAAACGCACGTACCTTAGCATACACACAAAAACTTACATAGGTAAATAATGTTACGTGCTTAGAAAAGTATTATACTGACAACTAAAAGTGTGAATTTTAGTGCCAATGTTTATTTGAAGGAAATAAATTTAAGCACTTATTCTGAATTGTTTTGAAATCGCTGTGACATCTGATCTAATGTTATCCTGTTGACATGAATTTCAGTGGGGATGTTGCTGAGGAGTTATAAAATCTGCACTAGCTGTTACTGAGTACATTGCATACAGGCTGGCGGCCGGACAGACGGAGTACAAAATTATCTAGTATCTTAGAGATTCTTAAGAAAAGTCCCAGTATGCCACACAGACCACAATTAAAATATTTTGCTTTCTCATTTTGCAAGGTTGAAAACATTTTGCCAAAATAATGCACGGAAAAGCTTCGCCGGTCTAGCCACGTATTGTGGCAAATTGCATGCCACAAAACCTGTTACACCACTGCCTGCCAGTTACTGCCACAAAAGTTAACCGATTTCTGGACCAGAAATTCTGGTTTTCACGAACCGTGTGTTTTGCTTGCAAAGTTACTTGATACATTTTAATGATTAATTAAGTATTTATAAAGATAAAGGTTGAGGCATACATCGTAAGTTTTTTCTTGGAAATTTCTTGCTTCAAAAATCAAATTCAATCTGTCTGTTGATTTCATTGACTCCTTGTGCATGTAGCAATTCACCAAATGAGTTTACAAAGCAAAACTTAGTTAGGACAATATTTTGTGTGAGTACAGTGCCACTCAAAGATCGCGTTTTCCCGAGTTCGAATGACTTCCATCTTGTTTTTTGATGATGATGATGATTTTTCATTCATATTCTCAGAAACGTAGCGTAATTCAGTAAACGTTTTTTTTTCGTTTCTGAAAATATGAATGAACAGGCATCATCATCATCAAAAAACAAGATGGAAGTCATTCGAACGCGGGAAAACGCAATCTTTGAGTGGCACTGTACATAAACCACGAAATGAATACTACATTTTTATGCTTACCGGTGTTTACAGTTCCTTGTTGAGATCTTGAAGCTCTTATATTTCGATATATGCACAAACATGTGCTACACTTGTATGGCTGTTCATCAGTATTATCAGTGTGTGTATTTAGAATTCGCCGTTAAGGTTTTTCACCTATGTGAGGTCGCACATGCCTAGAAAGTTCTAATGTTGTGCGAAATTGCTTTGCACAATGATCCCATTCAAAAACTAATGGATCCATTAATGGTTCACACAAGAGAAAACCCGTTTAAAAGAGAAGTATTCAGCACTTCATAGAAAACGCGCGGTTCATGCAAAACAGAAGCATTTAAACTGTGGGTTCTGCGACATGAGGTACGTGGTATGTTTGTAACATGAGAGAACCCACACCGGCAAAAAGCCGTTTCAGTGTAAATTTTGCCCAACAAGGTTCGTCACTAAACGACAGAGCTTGCAAAGCATTTTGTCATACACATTGGTGTAAAGCGGTTCAACTGCGACGCTTGCGGAAAAGATATTGGACATTTGTCTCACTTCAAAGGTCATAAGAAATATATTCGTAAATAATAGGCCCTTAAGAAGATTAAATGGGATATCATCCAGCGAAAAACGGTTCTGAACTAAGCAAACTTGTGTAATATATAATAATTCAACGAAATCACGTTGTAACGTTGCCTTGGCATAAAACAAGTGTAATTGGTTTGACATATCTTTTAAATGACCTAAACACCTCATAAGATTTAATCATCAATATTGGTACCGAAAACACAAGCAGATAAAGCTGTAGCTTCTGGTGAAATTGTATAATTACTGTCTCTCAAATAATAAGAGTCACAAAACAGAGCAAATTTGCTAATTGGCGAGAACAATGGAGAGGGCAAAGTCCACCGTCGCGAGCAAGTTTTCGAGAAAATGCATAAAGGGTAATCGGGTGTTTGGTGTAAGGGAGAAACCACAATATGAATTTGCCCAAAATACTTTTTGACAACTTGTTATACCAAAGTTAAATTACGTACGTTTATGCAAATGAATAATCAGCGATTAGCTTAACGCATTTAGCAGTCTCAAAAGGGACTACGGAATGCTTGCTAATATATTTCTCCTAATTTCTTTTGACAAATTATTTATGCATTGGTATATTAATTCGGTCTATTTATAATTCCACCTACCAAACGTGGAAGCTGAATTGGCTGACAATAAATTTTCATAATATTTTTTACTAAATGCTTTAAGGCCAAACGTAATAGTGGAGCTTGACATGATATCAAACCACATTCATTTTCTTAGTGATGTGGACATCCAAATAGGTTGTTTGGAGAAAATTAAAATGAGTATGCCTTTTCACTCCATAATAATAATAAATATTTTATTGACTCCATTTTAGTTATTCTACTTGGATAATAATGCAGATGCAATAATAATTTGTCAAAAGAAATTAGGAGAAATATATTAGCATGCATTCCGTAGTCCCTTTTGAGACTGCTAAATGCGTTAAGCTAATCGCTGATTATTCATTTGCATAAACGTACGTAATTTAACTTTGGTATAACAAGTTGTCAAAAAGTATTTTGGGCAAATTCATATTGTGGTTTCTCCCTTACACCAAACACCCGATTACCCTTTATGCATTTTCTCGAAAACTTGCTCGCGACGGTGGACTTTGCCCTCTCCATTGTTCTCGCCAATTAGCAAATTTGCTCTGTTTTGTGACTCTTATTATTTGAGAGAGAGTATCTTATCAATATTCTAGATATATAAGTCTACTATGAATCTAATTTGTTATGGGGATGCGTAGTATGTAAAGTTAAAGTAAGAGAGCAAGTGCAGGCAGTGGTTTGTCGTCAGTACTCAACTCAAGACTGTGTTGTAACTTTATTGAACATTATAATATTTCAACTCAAGTAATCATAAAGAATCCGCATGAATCATAGGTTATTAATATATCACCATATACTCATCATTATATATATAAACATTATATCCGTAATATCCCCACCAATCGAAAATATAACGAGCTCCTGCGAGTTCGAAATAGATCAAAATAATAAATAAACCAGAGAATGGTAAACCATTAAAAATGCTCGCTGCGAAAGACCTAGTTTAGACCCCATTTAACCTGGTTTAAAGCCCATTAAGTCCATCTAAAATAGGTAAAACATCTCTATAATAGATAATAATGGACCCAGGTTTGCTGTTTTTGACCCCATTTGCCGATTTAGGCTGGTCTAGAACCGATTTATGCTGGTCTAGAGCCGATTTATGCAGGTCTAGAGCCGATTTATGCTGGTCTAGAGCCGATTTATGCTGGTCTAGAGCCGATTTATGCTGGTCTAGAGCTGATTTATACCCCAAATATCCTGATTTTGACCCCAAATAGCCTGTATTAACCCCAAAAAGCCTGGTTTGGAGCCCATTTTAGTTGGTTTAGGGCCCAAAAAATAAAGTAGACGGACACACGGACACACAGACACACAGACACACTACCCGTTAATAAGCTCACCTGCTGACGCAGCGAGCTAATAAACGGCACATAAAATAATAAACTATTAAATTTCTGAAAATCCAAGTAGCCGAAACCGAATACAGGAAAAGAAAAATATCCATACACAGTACATTTCACAGCATAAACAAATAAAACGAATCCAGAATGTTTTAAAATAAGAATATTATAATTGTCGGGGTAAAATGAAAAATAATAGAATAAATACATTATTTACATCACAAGAATTCAAAGAGAACGACAAAATACTTGAAAATAAATAGTAATTATAAACGAAATTGGATGCAAAATTAAAATATGATTCACACTCAACAATTGATTCATATGTAATAATTATTTCATACACAAAAAATGATTCACACTAAAAGAAAAACATTGTAGCTGGGAAATTCCAGACTGTTTTCCTTTCCTGCGCTTGATGTTAAGACGAGGATTTGGGCATCCGTTGTTACAATGTCCAAGTTGTATGCAGTGGCCGCATCGCACAAACTGATAAGGCCTAAGAGGAATGTCAGTATTCGCGTCATTGTCCGAATCGGTGACATCCGGATCCAGTTTCCAGTTCTTGCGTTTCCTCGGTAGAGTAGGGGTAGATCCAGCGTTGGAGTTGTTTGCAATGGTCATAGTGAAGTTAGCTACCGGCTTGTCACTATGCAGCGACTTGCCATGCTGCTCCTCTATCAATTGCAAAACGTGGCCCAAAAAGGCTTGGAGAGAAACCAGAAACAATGGAAAGAACATATGTACGATACGGTTAAAGGTTAAGGCTGCGCCAGTCGATTTGTCCGTACCCACTTTTTGTAACAAGTCATGGCTCTATTGGAGAATGGAAATGAGAAGGTCCCTTGCAGGGTCGACTCGAGAGTAATGTCAATAGTTCTCCATGTTCTCAGAATAGAAACTTAAATCATAATCACAAGAAGAAAAGTTCCAATCGATTAGAAACAAAATAGCAAAGAACACTCAAATAACAAGTAGAATGTCTAATTAATCGAAATTATGGGAACAAATGAAATTTCGGGTTTTACCGTACTGATGACAACAAAATTACCAACTGTAAAACTTCAAAGAAATAAGTCAAAGAATAGGACAGATAGAATCTGTACTTGGAAACTGTACTTCCAAAATATATTTATGATGGCTGAATATTAGCTGCACTCAGCGCCTTTAGCTGATCAGCAGTTAAGACCGCTTTTTATTTCATAACATGGTCTTCTTTCTTAGGCTGTTTTTGAAAACAACGTTTAATCTGTGTCACTTTAGCTTTTGGCTTGGTCTCGTCAATCGTAGTGATTTTAAGCTTGTTTTTAGTAATATTACCCTGAGCAGAAAAAATCTGCAAAATATTTGACCGTTTCAGCATTATGATCAGAATAATGGTGCTCAGCATTAAAATGAAAATGAAAATGCATTGCAATGAGTCAACACTAAGCTGGAAAAGTACGACACCCTCACTAACTGGAATAGCGTTTGCACCAGTAATACGAGCAAGTACAATTGAACCTACACTGGTCACTAATTCAGTAGGACTCAATTTCCGTAGCTTTAAAAACACTACAAAAACTGATATGGCCACTATTTTTACGACAAATACAACAAAATAAGATAAAAATGCACCATGTTCTACGTGTTTTGGCAATTCATATGCTGGAATGGTCTCGCCGAAAATTTGATTTTAGGCACTTTATTGTATCATTTGTCATCAAAAATCTCACTATAGTTACTGTAAAAAGAGTTGCCGTTAACCCATGCAGAATCTGCATCAGTAGTTGACCATGAATCATGAATTGTTCTTTGTGCAGTAGACTCCCCTTCATCTTTCTTACATGGAAATTTAGGATATATTGTTTCTCCAGCGATATGCGCTGAACAATTACAAGCTAAATTCAAATAACCCTGTCTGCGTTTTCAAACTATGTGTTATCGGCTGTTGATTGGCACACTTAATTGTTATGTTGGAACCTGGGGAAATAATCCATAATCGATTGTGGTCAATACTAAAAACGATCAGATTTTTAGAATCATATTTTGTGCAAAACAGAATGCATGATTCTTTGACATTCTTTATCGGTGTTCTGTTCTTTGACAGAACTGCTTGTAAACACTTCTGGTGATGCATCATGTCGGAATGGTATTCGCTTACATAACATAATCCTGAATGTATAGAAATACACTCCTGGGCCGAATGCCCTTTTAATGGTAAAATCTCTTTCTTGTTCTTGTAGAGTACGTAATCTACTCACATTTATATGCTACATATCTGATCATGAGAAAGAAATGGTAATGTGGTGAGCGTAAACAATTTGTATGTTTCCTTCCTTTGAACAATAGGTAACTGAATTCTCACTACTAACTTATTTTTTTGAAAATGAACACCTCACTGTGTCAATCATGTAGTACGTATGTACATCTGCTTCTTTCACTGACAGCGTGTAATTATGTCTCTTCATATTTTTCTGCATTTCAACTAAATCTGCTTTCAAAACTTGTGGCTGCACTAAATAATACGGCAATTTTTGTTCCTGACATGATAATACTACTTTCAGCCATGTCATGGCTATTGCAGCTCTATACTGACTTTTTGCCAAAAACGATGCGATATCTTCGAGATTAGTTATTCTTGTTTTCAATTTCAGTAGCAATTTTTCCTATTTCGCTTAGCTTATTCGCATTTCTCGTATTCAATTCATTCAAGTACGTTTCCATTTGATCTGTATAATTGTTTGTCATTGCTACTACCTTAATATTATTGCTGTGGTCCGTGGCCACTTGGTCCTTCATGTTTTGCACCATTTTCTGTAAATCATTTTCTTCTTGCGCAAGTTTGTCAAGGGAATTCTGATGTGCTACAGAGACCAGTTGAGACCGGAACCTATGAAATCCAGTCTTCCTTCCATCCGTTTGATTTTAGGATCCTCTTTAAATTCGTCGACTTTCGGTAAATTGTAGTATTGGAGCTCCATTGTGTCACTCGATAGTGTTTTTATATGTTGATAAGCCTCACATGTGTCAGTTGCGCCGACACATGTGTGGTTCAACAAAAAGTAAAGGAAATGTGGAAGTTCCATTGTGTAAATCAAATTGGCTGATGAAGTATAAAAAGTACGAGGTATTTCTTTCAAAAACACTCCCGTCGATAATATCACTGCTTCATCCGTTTCCTCGCCTTTCACCAGCACCATATAACTCACCAGCTCTAGTACTAACAAAATTGTTGGGCCCATATTGTTTTAGTTATATTTGATGTTCTTTCGCGTTCGAAAGTTATATCGTGCCTGTGGGTATTCTGATACGGGTGGAGTAGTAATGTTTGAAGGTAATAAAACAGCCTTTGTCTGGTTAAAAATCTTTGGTGGTCTACCTCTTGGTCGAAAATTTGGTTTATTCGTAAGATCTGATTTATTTGACTGCTCAGAAGATACTGATTAACTGGCAGGCTGAGCCTGCTCAATATCTACTCTATGGTCAATGTCAAATATCTATTCCGCATCTAAATTATTGTTTTCATTTTCAACGTCATTGAGCGAAAAATTCAAAAACATTTCATCTCTTTCTATGTAAGGTCGTAATTTTTCTACATGTGCCCACGTGGCAATTTTTTTTCGTTCCTACCTTGCACTCAATAAAATAATTCAACTATGACTTTGGTGAGATGGCTTTCACAACATACGGACCATAAAACAAATTATGCGTTTTTATTGGCCTGCCTTGTTTTCGTATGAATCGTCTCAGAAGAACCTTGTCTCATGGTTTGATTGAAATATGTTGTCTTGTCTTATTGTAAACTTCTGCTTGCTAATGCTGACTTTCTATTATTGCTTGTTGAGCAAATAATTTAGTTTCTTCTATTTTATTTTTTTATTATGGATGTCCTCGATATGGGTAAACTTGCTCAAACCATAATTTATCTCACTCGGAAGAATTGCATCTCTTGCATGATTGAGATAAAATGGAGTATACGCTGTTTTTGCACTTACACATGTGTTCATTGGAAACTGAAAATAGCTGAGATATTCATCTCAGTCTTGGCATTTTTCATTCACAAACATACGTAATTTTTCATTTATGGTGTCGTGTTGTTTCTCGCATTTTCCTTGAGTTTGCCAGTGATAACTGGTTGATGTCTTGTGTGTTTTAATAAAATTTAATACATCACACATTAAATCTGAGCAAAATTTTGTTCCTTGGTCGGTTTGCAGTATCAAAGTCATCTCGTGCACAAGGATGCATTTGTTCACCAAGAATTGTGCTTCTTGTTCTGATGTAGCTTCTGTCAAAGAGTCTATAATGTAATATCTAGAAAATGCGTCACACAACGTGATAGCATACTTTTTCCCTTTTCTTGTTCTTGGAAATGGACCACATATGTCCATAATGACTGTGTGGAAGCATTCAATTGGAATGTCGACAAACCCCATTAATCATGCTGGCATTTGACGTACGGCTTTTGCTTTTTGGCATTGGTAGCAGCTACGTACGTAATGAATGACATCACTTCTCATATTATGCCGGAAATACATATCTGATATTCTTGTGTAGGTATTAAGTATGCCTGGGTGTGAACTATATACAGCATCATGTGCTTCTATCATAACTTCTCGTCTCAATGATCTTGGTATATCTGGTACAGCATGACTAATATCAGGACGACGATACACTAAAATGTCATTTTCTAATTTCAGATGTTTATTATTACCAACATTGCGTTGTTCAAGAACCAATGCTTTCAGACTTTGAACCTCATTGTTTTTACTTTGATGTGGCACAAGATAATCATGTTGTCTGCTCAAAATATCAAGTTCAACAATGTGTTCATTATCTGGTCCTTCTGGGTCTGCTTGACCTCTCGTAAACCTAGATAAACACTCAGCTACTTTGTGTAGGTTAGATGAACTTTCACATGTGAATAGTGATGGCAAAAATCGGAAATTAATCGTGATTAATCGCGATTTTTCTGTTTTTTGTCCAAACGTTTTGTGTGTGATGGGAAACGTTTTATACAAAAAGCTAATCGAAAATCGTGATTAATTGCGATTTCTAGAAAACCCGATTTTTTTGGCAAATATAGCATTTAAAATTGCTTAAATCGGAAGCGAGTAGCCTATGTTCACAGAAAATTACACGAATTAAGTTAGTCACAGTCTTCTTGTTGTCAATTTTTTACTTTTCTCAGGTTTTGTAGTTTATATATGTAGCACTATGAATAAATTTGAATTGAGCATGATTGATTTTAAGGAAATTTTTAAGCAAGCAAAAACGCGATTTTTCCGATTTTTAAACGTTTTAACTACTAATCGAATCGGTTTTCCGATTATGTAAACGATTTTACCAAAAATCAGGTCGGAAATCGTTTTGGAATTGCGATTAATCGTTTGCCATCACTACATGTGAAACTGCTTTTATGTTATGTGTTTGCAAGAAAAGAAGCATTCGTATCAGCTTTGGTGATAAATGCTGATATTTTGCGTTTGCAAAGCATTTTTATACACATTGGGGTAAACAGTGTAAAGCAGTTTAACTGCGACGGTTGTGAAAAAGATTTTGGACAGTCGTATCACTTCAAGCGTCAGATTAAACGTGTTCATAGAAATTATCGGGTTTAAAGTATAAAGTTCACTATGAAGTATTTTATTCACAGTAACTAGTGCTTTTGAGCTACCCTTATGTACGATGATGCAAGAATACAAAAAGATTGTAATGAAATTGCAGAAGCATTATGCAAATTAATTTGTAAGATAATTGAAATGTTCTGACATATTGAAGGCATTATGAAATAATGTACAAGTGGCCAAATCAATTGTAAATAAATACAGATGAAATTAGTTTTTAATTCTGCCCATATATTTATTTTTATTTACAAGGTTTAAATTATTGAATCATTGTTTGTTTTTGCAAGCACAAAACCATCAATTTGATTTAATTGTAGCTCAGGTGAAAAAGCAAAATTAAATTACACAAAATATTCATTACCCAAAACCTAAAACGTGGTTTATGCAAGAAAACGTTTACAACATTCCAAGCACTAAACCTAATGCCTAACCTGCTGAATGACCTCTAAAATGCACGTTATTGTCTTTGTTATGTGCAAAATGTTTTTCACAAATTAATCATTGATATGTTTTTTCAAACTGAATGTATCAAATTGTATCAAACAAAGAGGTCATGCAAAACTGAAACATTTTTGAATGTGAACTGTGTGCAAAACAATTTTCAACTAAACAAAAACGCATTATTCAGGTAGGAGTTCACGAAGGAGAAAAATCTTTTCAGTGTCCAATCTGTAAGAAGCGTATTCATATTACGACTTGACATTTCGTATAAATATATATACATATTATATTTCGTGGCTAACATGAAATAAACCCAATGCGTTTTATGTTTCCCTGGGCTTCCAAAATTGAATTATATTTACCACTATGTACGCACTCTCACAATAGGAAACCCGTACTTCTGCAACACATGGAATGCAGGTTTTAAGCCAGGTCGGTCAAATGAGTCGACATGAAAGAAAAGCGTATGTACGAAAGAATTTTATTGCAAATTGTGTGAGAAGGGATTTAAATTAATGAGTGGTCTCAAAACACATATATTGCAGCAATTGGCTGAAAAACCTCATGCGTGCTCAATTTCAAGAAAAGCTTTTTTTACAAAGCAAACATGAATGTATTTTATACTGAATATTATTTTAAAGCTTTTGGCCAGTCATAAATTTCCTAACTGCGCATGTGCGGATGGAGGGGTTCTACAGTTCAAGTATTTATGATGATATACTTAAAAATCCTTAATTAAGGACCACTCCCACAAATAATGCCCAAATTAAAGTACTAAAAACTATAAAGTTATTTTAATTAACGTTTTGTACATAAAGGTTAAATCTCAGAATTTCATTAAATTAAGCCAAAGTGTTAGCATTTTTCTACATTTGTTGGCATTTGTTTCAGTAGGTAATTAGTTTAATTGAATTTTTTAGTTTCGCAAAGTAAAAATTAATTATATTTCAAATGGCAGATAGGCTTTTGAAATGCAGCATGCAGAAATTCGAATATATAATGTAGTTTCATAATTGAAAAAACATTGAAACATCAAATCATTAGATGTGACTTCAACGGCGATTTTAAAACTACACCACTGATTAAAACCTTAATTAATGCATCAGTGTCTTGTTTAAGGTAAATTGTATGAAAATCTGACAATATAAATATATCGTAGTACGAGTCCTTGATTGAAGCATTTTGCGATATCCCAAAGAATGCTTTACTAATAATTTATTAATAAATCACACCCAATTGTGTTTGCACTTACCATGTAAGAAAAAACCACACCGACCAAAATGCTGAAAGCAAAAAATTAATCCCACCCATATACAAACTAATATAAATACATAGAAAACATCGGTCTACGTGACTACACATCATAAATTTTGTGGGTACTACTACACATAGAGTACAGAAAAGTTAACAAATTATTAAAAAACAAAACATTCTAATTTTAAACATTTCCTTCCAAGAAGGATTTTTTTTCATTTTCAAGAAGTACCTGAATGAGGGTGAAAGAATAGTAAAAACGCACCTTTATTTTCCAGCCGATTCTTTAACCGATCGTGTACTCATGTGCTAAGCTAATCCTTTAACCCTTTTTGGTAAATAAAAAACCTAGCCGAAAAAAACTCACAGGTTTCTACCTGTTATATTCCTTTTTTGGTCTTGTAATACATTAGTTCTCGTTTAGTCGTTCTCCTTACAACATATTCGTGTGTGACATTAACCAGAGTAACTTTGTTTGCTTAGAACACAAATTGCTGAAATATTTAAACAATTAAAATGGATTACACTGACGATATTTCAGAGGAAGTGTGGGATAGCATTTTCTCTAAGCCTAAAAATGTGTTACAAGTTCTTGATATATCAGAATCTGATTTTGGAGAAGTGACTTCTCCTAAAAAACTTACTTGTTTGGGATGTTCGGGCCTGAATAGTGCTAATATAAATCGGTGTAACGAACATGTGTCACCAAAAACTTTAAGTGAAAATGTGGAGCGTGTACTATTTGAATTAGAATCCAGTGAAAACAGCAATGTACTCGTGCCACAAAAACACTTCAACACTCAGCTTTATAACTTTTTTACTGGTTCGAAGGCTTTCCATTTAAATATTGATGAAGTTAATATACATACGATATTGTCAGACAAAAGTGAGTATGTATCTTCGGTTAGTCAAATTGTAAGTATACGTAGATATTTATAAAACGTAGTGATGTTTTTGAAGTGTATTAATTACATAATTAGTAAAACATTGTATATTTGTTTTTTAGGTTCAGTCTACTTCAAAAAACAGTGATATCGGAATTGAAAGTGAGAATAATGAAAATGAGCGTCCACCTACACAAAACCCAAATTTGCAAGTCGTTCCCAAAAACGTCACGCTACATCGAGGGACACGTCGAATCAAAAAGGAACGCAAAGATTCCATTAAATGCAACGAAGACTCGGTTTCATGGCATACCCAGAATGATAAGGTAATTATTATCGTATATTTTAATTGTAGTTGCACCATTGTACACTTATAAGTATTAAAGAGTACCAGTTGTACATTTTTTTCAGGAAACTGGTGGCCCGAAAACCAAAACAGCAAAGTTTCGGTCAGGAAACTTTGAAAAATCTGGTGTAGCCAAAATTAAAACTAGAGACGCCGATAAATCCATATCAAAGTCAAATGTTAAAAAACTTTCCCGTCGACCACACGGGTTTTTAACTAGAGAAGATGCCATAAACTTCAATAAATGTAATGGAAACCCTATTCCAAAAAAACGAAATGGAATGGTAATTTAGAACATTATATAATTCTATAATGTAGCACATTTAAAACTTTAGTTTCGTCTTTTGATTGAGGTTGTAAACCTTTGTATGTTATATGCTTATTTTTGTCAATTTTTTTTTGGTTTTGCAGTATCACTGTCAATGCGGAAGCAAAATTGCACACATTAGTTCTTACAAACGACACGTTACTTCCGACCCAGGTTTTTGCGATAGATGCCAAAGATGGTTCACACGAAAGTCTGACGTGAAAAAACACGACTACTCATGTAACCGGTTAAGACATTTCCCTTGTCATGTTTGTAACAAGACTTACTGGGGCAAAGCTACATTAGATAACCATGTTCGTACGCATACAGAGATTTAACTCCTGAATATCGTATTGCAGCTTCTGAAAATAAATTTTATACAAGACATTCTGTAAATACTACATAATTTGCTAAATTTTAAGAAGTTATTTAATAGTAGAAATGTTTCTGATAATTGGTACCATTGCTTTTTTATGTGTTGAAGAATCTAAGATGTTGGTAATAATAAAGTACGTACATACTATTTTAGAAATCGCTTATTTATGAACGTTCAAATACAACCATGCATTAACAGGTGTTTTTTGTTTTCTAATTCTCCGGGTTTTAAACGTTGCATCATGTATTCCAATATTTACGTAATCATACAAAAGAAAGGAAAATTTCATTGCAAGTTCTGTGAGAAGGGATTTAAATTAATGAATGGCCTCAAAACACACAAAACACAAACACACACTGCCAAAGTTGTCCACAAAGTTTTTCTGAGCTGAGGAGTAGAACGAGAGACATGATGACGCACACAAAAGAAAAGCATATGTTTTTGTATTTCTTACATAAAGAACACGGATAAGATGTTTCTCTTGTGTGAAGTCGAACATGATAACTAAGTTCATTATTTGCAGAAAACTGCTTTACACACTGGTTATTCTTAAAAGGAATATTTGAACAATTTATGGTTTACCGTTGCGATGTCTTGGATATTATTTTATATATCCAAGAACGCATGCTATATTTATGTGGCTTGTCACCAGTATGAGTCAGCAATTGTACCTGTATTTCAGATTTTTTTAATAACCGCTTTTTACAAAGTGAACGTAGAAATGGTTTTTCACCAGTGTGAACTTGGGCATGCCTAGTAAGTTCTCGTGCTGTTACAAAACGCTTTTCACACTTTGAATTCAAAAAGTTTCACTTTATCATGAACTATTCTTTTGTGGGTATGTAAATGACTACTTATAGAAAACTATTAAATTAATTTTTTTAGACAAATATGTGTAACATGTAGCACACCTATTTTTTAGTATACGGGTCCGCAAACTTTGGACTAAAACATATACCAGTCAAAAGCTCTTAACCTGGGGAGTAGAATGACATCAGTCTTGATTGGCGCAGATGATGAAGTCGTCTCCCAGAAGTAGTTTCAGAATGACCTCCAAATAGCATTCCAACATGCATTCAGTTTGTTTTTTATACCCCAGATGAAGTTCTCCCAAGTGTTGTTTTATGTGTACTTTGAGACTTTTTGTCGATATAAATCCTTTTCCACACATCTCGCATTTAAATTTGAAAATCCAGAGAAATAAAAAAGCTGCTGGGTTTTCATGGGATTATTCGCCGTTGTAGCCAGTAAGTGGGGTTTTCGCGGTAATAATTAAAAATGTAGTGTTACGTCAATTAGTATGTTGTTCCGAAATTTACGAAAGTGTGCCAACGAATTTGGTACAGGCAGGGAACTCACAACACACAAAGGTGTGCATCCTGGTGAAAATCTCATCGTACACCTTGAAACACGCAAGAACGTACGAGTGTAGACGAGTTTTACCCCACCAGCGTTCTCCCAAGTGTTATTTTATATGTACTGTGAGACTTTTAGTCGACGTAAATCCTTTTCCACACACGTTTTTATACTCAAAAAAATCACTTTGTAACCGCATTAAAAATGAATGGAAGCCAGAAGCATGACACCATTTTAACGTAAAGCATTTGTCACAAATTAAGCACTGGTATGCATTTTGTACCATTAGGATTATGGGTGTATTCGTTTAGATGAGTACGCAAATGGCTTCCGAGACTATGCACTGTTATAAATGTCTTGCCACAGATATTGCATTCAATTTATTTTCGTCCGAGTGCCTTAAAATAATATGATTAACTAGGCTACAGGATACATTAAAAATGCGATTGCATTTGTTGCAAGTATATGGATTATATTTTATGCATGTACGTAAACCACGAAATTGAATACTACATTTTTGTCCAAAAAATTATATTTCCCTTTCAATTTCTTTTGACAAGTGTCTGGCTGGCGCAGAAGCAGTACGAGCTGGGATAAATGGCGCCGTTTATTTAGCACTCGATAACATAATATAGTAAACTTCATTTAAGTATAATAATGAACAAACTTTGTACTAGAGGACAAATTAAGTGTAAATAATTACAGATGAAATTAGTTTTTAATTCAATCCGTATATTTATTTTTTTATTTTCAAGGTATAAATTATTGAACCATTGTGCGTCCCCGTATTTCAATGCCAAAAAATTATAATCCTTTATCCTCGGAGAGCCTTTTTAAAAGTAACAAGAAAGCCATTGTTCTTCTGATCTGGCTGCAGCTGCTGCTTTAATCCCATTCATAAAATATGAGTTTTTGGGAGTCACGTACTCAATTGTAAACCTTTTTTTACTCGAATGTATACATAGATATCCTTCCACTCTGTTATATATGCCTTATTTGTGCATTCTGTATACCAGCACACAAGGTAGTTGCGGACTAAAAGTACCTAAAACCAGCGGTGAGTTTTGGAAAACCACCAAGTTAAAAATAAAAACCTTACCATATAGCTTATGCATATAGCCAAACCAACACAAAAGAAAGGCGAGTTTGAGCATATTTATATTTGGTAACGCAGTTGAAGTTTGCTGCTAGAACTGAAAGGTTGTTCAAGTCTGGTGTTATCACAGTCGAGAATACAGATCAAAATAGAACTAGTGAGTTACTTTTTACGTAAAACACAAAATGTCGACTTTACAGCTTACGACTTCAGAAAACTACGGTTTTCAACACAACGCGGGAGCACAATTTTCTGAAGCAGATATACTAGCGTTTGACGAGACCCTTGCGTTGCAAACTTTTGATTTCCTGGAAAGACTTCCAAATTTAAGTGACAAAGACTTAGAAACAATTCAGAAAGACTTGAATTTAGAAGTGGTAGAGGTCCACGAATTTCCAGTTGGAGAACCAAACAACGATGAATTGGATATAGTACAAGAATTTATTGAAGAGGAAATGGGAGAAGACGTATATGTGATTTTTGACTCCAGTGACGAAGTAACTCCCGTTAATCCTGCAAATATAAGTAAGGTCAAAGAAGAACAAGTAGCAAACGTGCCAGCGTTTCGTCACCAACAAGGTAAAACGTTGTAACAATACTACATGGCATACGAAAAATTTAAGTGATTTTTGTAATCAATGCTTTTAAGTCATAATAGACAATTTTCTAATTATGTTCGGTTTGTTGTTCTAGGTTCAATGTGCAACAAACTAACAACGTCACACTTAAGACGTGCGATAGATGACCCATTCGAAGATGTCGTTTTGGATTTCGAAAGCGACCCTAGCATTGACGAACCAACCAGAACTCCTCCGCATTGGACTCCAGCGTCGCCAGTTGAGATGTCTCGCTTTCCATTTACGTCAGACGACGAGGAGTTTGGAGACGATGAGCATTGGAAACCATTCGTCCATTTTGATGGGGACTACTCACCAAAATCGCCAGATTTATCATCGCCCACACCAACATATTCATCATACACAACTATGTCAGACGACGAATACTAAGACACACAAATCTCATGGTGACATGACAAGTGAAAATTTGCAAAGCTTCATGCATAGTTTATTTAAAACCTACAAAATAATGTAAGGAAGCACATAGTTGTTTATGTCGGGGCTGTCCGCTTTAGATTTTAGTTAATGTGTAATGCACGGAGGACTTTCTCAGTTTTGATTGCTATTTTTGAAACGGTTGATTAGGTGGATTCATTTTTGTTAGAAATTTCTATTTAAAATGCTTACTATACACGCATGTTGTTAGTATATAATGCGGGAGTAAATAAATAGTATATATGTTTTATATGTTGACTTTAATAAAATGTTGTCTTGTTTATAACTTATTCTTGATGACACGAAGAAGAATGAAATCGCATGTTATTCACACACGTTTCTATTTCACCAAATAATTTTACCCGCAAAAATCATAATATACCATAAAAAATGTGTTTCGTAAATCCGGTTTCTCAAAGTTAAAAATAAGCAGACATGCAATGTTTCACCCAAGTGTTGTATTATATGTACTTTGAGACTTTTAGTCGACGTAAATCCTTTTCCACACACGTTTTTATTTCTCCGGATTTTTTAATTTAAAAATCCAGAGAAATAAAAACGTTACAGTAAATCACGGTGGTTGTGGTTTAGTATACGAGTCGAAGGCGTTGACCTGTATACTAGTCGATAGCCATTGACCTGTGGGGTCGAATGTCACCACTAATGGGTGGCGCAATTGAGGGGCTCGGTCCGCAGGGGTAATTTTAAAATGATATAAAAATAGCATTATTATATTATGTATTAAGTATGAACCAAGATAATTGATAATATTGCACTCCGGTCGTCCGGCCGGCCGCCCGTCGGACCGTATGCAGTTAGTAGAATCTAAAACGGAAGCTGTCCCTGTTTGTCTTACAGAAAAGACAGAGATAAGGTTTTTTCCTTGTGTGAATTTGTACATGATATCTTTGTTCATTATTTGTAGGAAATTGCTTTACACACTGGTCACATTTAAACGGACACTTTAAACACTTCACTGTTAACCGTTGTGATTTCTTTGATAGTATTTTAAATCTCCGAGAACACATGCTACATACATATGGCTTTTCACCAGTATGAGTCCGCGACTGTACCTTCATTTCGGGATGTTGCAAAAACCGCTTTCCACAAAGTGGAGGTTGAAAATGTTTTTCCCCGGTGTGAACCAGGACCTGCTTAGCAAGTTGTCGTCTTGTTAAAAAATGCTTCTCACATTGTTCAAATTCAAAAAGTTTCACTTCATCATGAACTATTCTTTTGTGGGTATGCAAAGGACTGTTGATAGAAAACTGTTAAATTAGTTTTTTTGAGAAAAAATATGTGTAGCATGCAGCACACCTTAGCTATTAGTATACGGGTCCGCAAATTTTGGATACAATTTAGTGCGCCCAACCGCAATGAAGCGAAGGAGAAAAACCTTTTCAGTGTCCAATCTGTAAGAAACGGTTTTTGCAAAATTCCGATATAAAGACACAATTACTGGCTCATGCTGGTGAAAATCTACATATATGTTGCAGGTGTTGCAGGTGGTAATAATAAAGTACTTACTATTTTAGAAATCGCTTATTTATGAACGTTCAAATACAACCATGCAAAAACAGGTGTTTTGCGTTTTCTAATTCTCCGGGTTTTAAACGTTGCATCATGTATTCCAATATTTACGTAATCATACAAAAGAAAGGAAAATTTCATTGCAAGTTCTGTGAGAAGGGATTTAAATTAATGAATGGTCTCAAAACACACAAAACACAAACACACACTGCCAAAGTTGTCCACAAAGTTTTTTAAAGCTGAGGGGTAGAACAAGACACATGATGACGCACACAAAAGAAAAGCATATGACTTAATGACTTTGTATTTCTTACATAGAGAACACGGATAAGATATTTTTCTTGTGTGAACTCGAAAATGATAATTAAGTTCATTATTTGCAGAAAAATGCTTTACACACTGGTTATCCTTAAAAGGAATCTTTGAACAATTTATGGTTTACCGTTGCGTTGCGATGTCTTGGATATTATTTTATATCTCCAAGAACGCATGCTATATTTATGTGGCTTGTCACCAGTATGAGTCAGCAATTGTACCTGTATTTCAGATGTTTTGCAATACCCGCTTTTTACAAAGTGAACGTAGAAATGGTTTTTCACCTGTGTGAACTTGGGCATGCCTAGTAAGTTCTCGTGTTGTTAAAAAATGCTTTTCACACTTTGAATTCAAAAAGTTTCACTTTATCATGAACGTTTCTTTTGTGGGTATGTAAATGACTACTTATAGAAAACTATTAAATTATTTTTTAGACAAATATGTGTAACATGTAGCACACCTACGCTATTTTTTAGTATACGGGTCCGCAAACTTTGGACTAAAACATATACCAGTCAAAACCTCTTAACCTGGGGAGTAGAATGACACCTGTCTCGATTGGCGCAGATGATGAAGTCGTCTCCAAGAAGTAGTTTCAGAATCTGTTATAAGAGGTTGACATCTGTGGAGATACGTTCTCATGGTATTCCCGCCTTGAGTGTAACATTCGTTTTCATACAAAGGAAATCCCGCAGTTGCAACGCGGTTCCAACCAAGTAGACAGATTAAATGCACATATAAATGCAAAACACTCTGACAGATAAAGTACTACTATGAACTATGTGACAGGACCTTCAAGTACAAAGATTACCTTCCGAAACATGTTAAGAGACATTTGGGGACAAATTCGTTAACTGTTCGGACTGCAAACAAAGCTAGCAAATCATTTTCTAACACATGATGTAAAGCGGGTCAACTGCGACGCTTGTGGAAAAGATTTTGGACAATCGTCTTACCTGAAACGTCATAAGAAATATGTTCGTAAATTATAGGTCCTTAATAAGATTAAATGCGCTATTATCTCGCCAGGAACGGTTATGAACCAAGCAAACGGTACAACTAAGTGGTAATATCGTCATTAGCAGCAAGCATCTTTAACTAGATTATCATTGTCTGGTTTTGTTTGAATAGTATCATTTAACCTAAATCATTCATTCATAGCCGCAATTTCATTTCTAGAGAAATGTTACTTGTTATGTATTATGAAAGGTAAAATGGCAACGGCAAGTGTCTCATAACTTGTGTAATATATAGTAATTCAACGAAATCACGTGTGGTTGCCTTGGCATAAAACAAGTGTAATTAGTTTGACATATCTTTTATATGACCTAAACACATTATAACACCAAATCATCAATATTGGTACCGAAAACGCAAGCAGATAAAGCTGTAGCTTCTGGTGAAATTGTATGATTATCTTATCAATATGCATCTTTATAAGAACCTCAAGAAACGTTTTGTTGTCTGGTCCAAAAAGCCTTATAAATACAGTCTAGTTACTTGCATTTGTCGCAGTAATATGTCCTTTAATTTTAAAATACTAAAAGTAGTACTGTCTAATACAACCTGGAGTACCTAGAGTGCAATGTGTGATCTGAGCAGAAAATTGCCAAAATAACTATAACTCGCTCCATAATTACATTTTATTAACTACATCATTTTGACACTATACATACATATTTTGGGCGGCTCTAAACCAGGGTAAATGGGCTCTAAACCAGGGTAAATGGGCTCTAAACCAAGGTAAATGGGCTCTAAACCAGGATAAATGGGCTCTAAACCATCGTAAATGGGCTCTAAACCAGGGTAAATGGGCTCTAAACCATGCAATACAGGTTTTTGTGTAGTAAATATGGTTGGGTTTCAGGCACGTTTACAATTATATGGGTTTTAGCAGCGAGCATCTTTCAATGGCTTACCATGGATGTTTTGAAGTTCTAGAGTAGAGGTAAGGTTCACGTGTTCATAGATAACATCGAATACAAGCCAACCACCAACGGTTAAGTGCGGAATGCCCAAATAGGTGTATATCCACAAAGGTTACTCTAGGTCACCTTAATTGCGGCTCCGGTAAGCGGAAATGGAAACCGGTAAACTCGGTAGTCGTCGGTAACCTTAAAAAACCGACGGTTATCCTAAATAGCTGACGGTTACCTTTAAAAGCCGTCGGTAACCTTAAATGTATGTGGGTTACCTAAATCGTATGTGGGTTACCTTAATCGTTCATAGGTTTATTCGCCATTGTAGCCAGTAAGTGGGATTTTCACGACAAAAATTAAAAATTTAGCGTTACATCAATTAGTGCGGTGTTCCGAAATTTACGAAAGTGTGCCAACGGATTTGGTATAAGCAGGGAACTCACAACACACAAAGGTGTGCATGCTGGTGAAAACCTTTTCGGTGCTATGATAGAAAGCGATATTCAACTGGAACAATACATATGACATATCAAGTGGGAAGTAAGATTTTTGTGCACAGTTAAAGTCACAAAATTAACATTGTATGACTTTTATTTTGTGTGAAAATTTATGTGGCGCTTTAAACCTGGTTGATGAGGATGTTACATTTGTGCAGCTTCTAATTTCTGTAGAAACATGGTAGATTTATGGTTTTTCACGAGTGTGAGGCGACATCTGTTCAGCGACATAACATTTTCTCGCAAAGCCTTTGTTACAAATCGGCCATTGGTTTGGCGTTTCTCCTGCTATGTGGCCTCTAACATGCGCGTTAATGTCTTCATTCGGTGCAAAGTGTTTACCACAAATTGAACATTGGTATGTTTTTTATTCATGTGTACCAACTTATTTGTAATGTAATGCTTGCTTCAGTCCAAACTTCTTTTCACAATGTGCCGTTTGAAAACTGTTCATCGCAATTATTTCGCTTGTAAGGTTTTTCATTTGTGTGTACTCTCATGTGACGCTGTAACATACTGTAAGAAAGTAAACCGTACAGTACAAAGCTAAAAAACACGAATCCTTTCCCTTATTTGTTTCAAACTCCTTCACTTGTTGGATTCATTGCAACGCATATACAGTTGCACACAGGAGAACATGCGTTCAAATATAATGTTTGTGCACGAAGGTTTCGTAAAGCACGTACCTTAGCATGCCATACAAAGACTTACATAGGTAAATAATGGTACGTGCTTAGAAAAGTATTATACTGGCAGTTAAAAGTATAAATTTTAATGCCAATTTTATTTTAAGGAAATAAATCTAAGGCAGCACAGTAGAAGTGTTCATGAGAATCAAAAGCTTCCTTTAAGTGTATTGTATGCAGCAAATATGTTCCTCAACAAGGTAATTTAAGACGCTACAAAGAAAGTTTTCATGAGAAACTGAAACCTTTCGAATAAAATCATTGTGCAAAGCAATTTTCAAGAAAGCGTGAACTCGGTAGTCATGTATAAGTTCACACAGGGAAAAAAACAGGACACATCATGTGTGTGACAAGATACTAATTCATGACAAAGCCTTTGTCACAAACTGAACACTTAACGCTTGGCTTTTCTCCTGCAGAATGGCCTCTCCAATGCACGTTATTGTCTTTGTTATGTGCAAAATGTTTTTCACAAATTAATCATTGATATGTTTTTTTTCAAACTGAATATATCAAATTATATCAAACAAAAAGCTCATGCAAAACTGAAACCTTTTTGAATGTGAACTGTGTGAAAAACTATTTTCAACTAAATAAAAACGCACTATTCAGGTACGAGTTCACGAAGGAGAAAAACCTTTTCAGTGTCGAATCTGTAAGAAACGGTTTTCGCAAAATTCCGACATGAAGATCTTTATTGACAGTTTTACTGCCAAAGTTGTCCACAAAGTTTTTTAAAGCTGAGGGGTAGAACAAGACACATGATGACACACACAAAAGAAAAGCATATGTCTTTGTATTTCTTACATAAAGAACACGGATAAGATATTTCTCTTGCGTGAACTCGAACATGATAATTAAGTTCATTATATGCAGAAAACTGCTTTACACACTGGTTATCCTTAAAAGAAATATTTGAACAATTTATGGTTTACCGTTGCGATGTCTTGGATATTATTTTATATATCCAAAAACGCATGCTATATTTATGTGGCTTGTCACCAGTATGAGTCAGCAATTGTAGATGTATTCAGATTTTTTGCAATAACCGCTTTTTACAAAGTGAACGTAGAAATGGTTTTTCACCTGTGTGAACTTGGGCACGCACAGTAAGTTATCGGATTGTTAAAAAACGCTTTGCACACTTTTAAAATTCAAAAAGTTTCATTTTCTCATTAACTATTCCTCTATGGGTATGTAAATAACCATAAATAGAAAAATGTTCATTGCAGACATCACATTTGAAAGGTTTTTGATTTCCAAGAGGATTTTGTCTTTGTGATTTGCAATTAGATTTTTGAGAGAAATGTATGTTGTCAAACGCACACTTGTACGGTTTTTTTGCCTGTATGCACATTCATATAGCTATTGAGGTGGCCGAAGCATGCTAAAAGTTTCCCACACATTTCGCACACGCAACCACACACAATTGTTTGAAACCATATTTCCAGAACTCTCATTGAAAACGTAAACGTATTTTTGATAACACGAATATAGATAGATCTCTTTAGTTTTGATGCTAGGAGAGTTCAGACTATTATTGTAGTAAAATAAGATTGTCCAATTTCTGTGCTTATGTGTTAAGAACATGTGTCGCTTGAAACGATATTGTCATGCTGTTGAATTGGTGGCGTTCACTAAGCACTGGATAACATAATTACCTAAGTAAACTATAATTAAGTAAAATTATGAACAAACTTGGCATTCAACGCATTTGAAAGTTTAAGAGAACCAATTTTCTGCAATTTTTGATGGTTTAAATTTTAATTGTATTTAATTATTTAACTGCAATTTAAAATTATGGAAGCGGCATTAGGTTTAAATATTTTCATATTAGTATTATATTTTACCGTTGTGATTTCTTCGATAGTATTTTAAATCTCCGAGAACACATGCTACATTTATATGGTTTTTCACCAGTATGAGTCCGCGACTGTGCCTTAATTTTAGACTTTTGCAAAAACCGCTTTTCACAAAGGGAAGGTTTAAAAGGTTTTTCACCGGTGTCAACATGGACTTGCCTAGTAAGTTCTCGTGTTGTTAAAAAATGCTTTGCACACTCTTCAAATTCAAAAAGTTGGCGCAGATGAGGGGTTCCTCCCAGGGGTAGTTTCAAAACTACCTCAAAATAGTTTCAACTAAAATTCAAACTCAAAATCCCAACATGCAATCAGTGTGTCTTATTATACCCCAAATGAAGATCCGGCCAAACGGATATTGTCATACTTCATTTGGACTTGAAACAACTTTAAACACGGAAAAACGTATGAGCATAGACAAGCTTACCCACGTCAGCGTTCTCCCAAGTGTTGTTTTATATGTACTTTGAGACTTTTAGTCGATATAAATCCTTTTCCACACATCTCGCATTTAGATTTGAAAATCCAGAGAAATAAAAAAGCTACTGGGTTTTCACGGGATTATTCGCCGTTGTAGCCAGTAAGTGGGGTTTTCGCGGTAATAATTAAAAATGTAGTATTACGTCAATTAGTTAGTTGTTCCGAAATTTACGAAAGTGTGCCAACGAATTTGGTACAAGCAGGGAACTCACAACACACAAAGGTGTGCATCCTGGTGAAAATCTCATCGTACACCTTGAAACACGCAAGAACGTACGAGTGTAGACGAGTTTTACCCCACCAGCGTTCTCCCAAGTGTTGCTTTATATGTACTGTGAGACTTTTAGTCGACGTAAATCCTTTTCCACACACGTTTTTATACTCAAAAAAATCACTTTGTAACCGCATTAAAAATGAATGGAAGCCAGAAGCATGACACCATTTTAACGTAAAGCATTTGTCACAAATTAAGCACTGGTATGCATTTTGTACCATTCGGATTATGGGTGTATTCGTTTAGATGAGTAAGCAAATGGCTTCCGAGACTATGCACTGTTATAAATGTCTTGCCACAGATATTGCATTCAATTTATTTTCGTCCGAGTGCCTTAAAATAATATGATTAACTAGGCTTAGAGTTAATCATATTATTCAACTATTAATCAATCACAACTAGAGTTATACCCATTTAAATTTTAATTATACTTTAACATAATTAGGTGCACCGAACCGCACTGAAGCATAATTAGATAGGAGTTGCATTAACAATTTTATTGTACTGAAAAAATGGAACCGGTTAACATTTTAGTTGGTCAAAACATCGTAAATATTATTTTAGCTACAGGTTAAAATAATTAGTAATTATATTAAGGAACCGGCGACGTTAAGGCATTTAGATGAGACATTGAGCACATATTGGACTCACCGTAGCAATTTTGCTATAACGGCGCTGGTACCAAGAAATTTGGCCTTAATTATCAAGCATATTAAGTAAGCAATTAACGAATAGGGATCATTCAGAGACCTCGTTGTGTATTATGGAATGTCAAAGTATCAACATCAGTTTCTCGAATGTATAAAACCAAGCATTAATATATGACTACCCCTCATATATGCCCGCGGACCCCTATAAAAAAGGCATAGACTTTCCCATAGCTGTAGATTCTTTGCATGCATACACCTGCATTCATATAGGTACATATTGTTATGGGGTAGAAAGATCCAGGTAGGTAGCAGCAATGCATTTCTCCGAAAAACCGAAAAAAACTAAAAAATAATCCTTTTATTCTGAATGCATTGCATTTGTTCCTGAGCAGAGTCGTCTACACATACATACACACTAACATTTCCTTACATTTTATTTACGAAAGTCAGAGGTACCTTTTTTTCAGTTGAAAAGTACGAGTACTCTGAAAACGAATAGAACAATGGAAAAGCTTAAAGTTATGAAGGATACGTGCATTTAAAACAATTCACCTGAATTTATAAATAAACTTCGGCTGTGAATGCATTCCAACCAATCCTTCAAAGGTAACAGTTTAAGTTCAGTGTTTGGCGAGAAGGGTCGTGTCTGTCCAAAAAACCAGAAGATAGAAAAGTCTAGTGAGTTACTGTAGTACAGCGATTTACAGTGGAAAAAAGTGATATAAATTCCAAAGTGGGTTTGTAAGAAGCCATAATGTCTACGGTCCAAATTAAAGCTTCGGGAAGCTCTGGATTCCAATTTCAACAAAACGGCGTTGTTGAAGACATTTCAATGTCCGAATTTCGAGAGTTTGTTGACTATCAATTGCAAGAGTGGGGGTTCTCACAAAATCTTCCAGTTTTAACGCAGGATCACTTAAGCATCCTTAAAAATGACATGGGCTTAGAAGTAATCAGTGAACGTCCGCCTCCGATTATAATTAACGAGGACACGTTAAAACCTGTTGAAGAAGACGCGTTAATGGTAATAAAACAGGAGGTCGGGATGGAGGAAATGTGTGGGTTGTTTAATATGCCTGACGTTATGAAGGACATGTTTCCAGATGTTCCGGAAGGCATTAGTATTCCAGCACCAACAGTTTCTGGTGTTCTAGCTCGTCCTATCAACCCACAGCCAGTACACACAAGTCAATTTTCGGCCATTATATCTCAACCTGAAACAAATAAAAGGAGGAAGTTACGTACAAGATCCCAATTGAAGGATAAAACTCCTACGGTAAAAAAATACACGTTTAAAGTTTTTAAATGTTTAAAAATATTTAAGCAATATAATCAACAAAAATATTTGTTTCTTTAATTTCTACATTCTAGGAAGCAAAAACAGTAGTGGCTCCGCAGACTGTTCAAAAGATATCCAAGTCGAAAAAGTCCAAGGATAAGCTTGAAACGATTCCGTATCAACGATTTCGGAATGTCAATGCAGTGTTTAAGTGCAAACATTGCAACTATAAGAAAGAGTATAAAACCCTCCGACATTTTGGAAACCATATTCTAAATAAGCATCCTGCTAGTGTGGTTTTAAGCCGTGATATTAAAAATTAAATGTTTTATCTCTTAACAATTTTCTTTGATTTGAAATTTTACAATTTATTAGTTTAGAAGTTAAATTGTTGCTGAATATTTAGAGTTGTATTTTAAAAATAAAAGATATATTTAATTTATTTTAATACAAATGAGTCCGTTCACTGCGTTTGGTCGTTTGGCAAAATCTTAAAACATACATACACATGCACACCGGCGAAAATCCTTACATATGTGATTCTTGTAACAAACTTTAGTTTTATCAAATTCATTTAAATAGACACAGACGAAACGTTCATGACAAACAGCCACATTTCAAACGCGATACGCGTGAGAAGCGATTTTCATGTAAAAACGGTTTTACATCCCATCCCATCCCAAGTTCACATCAGAGAAACGCCTTTCAGTGTGCACTTTGTAAAAAGCGGGTTTCGCGCAACCATAGCATGTAAGAACACTAGCATTCTCATACTGGGAGAAAAATCCTTAACTGTTCTAAGTGAAAGCAAAGCTAAGCCATTCTCGACGACATTTTCCTCCAAGACATTCTACTTCCTAAATCCGGTTTCTCAAAGTTAAAAATAAGCAGACATGCAATGTTTCACCCAAGTGTTGTATTATATGTACTTTGAGACTTTTAGTCGACGTAAATCCTTTTCCACACACGTTTGTATTTCTCCGGATTTTTAAATTTAAAAATCCACAGAAATAAAAACGTTACAGTAAATCACGGTGGCTGTGGTTTAGTATACGAGTCGAAGCCGTTGACCTGTATACTAGTCGATAGCCCTTGACCTGTGGGGTCGAATATCACCTTATCGGGTGGCGCAATTGAGGGGCTCGGTCCACAGGGGTAATTTTAAAATGATATAAAAATAGCATTATTATATTATGTATTAAGTATCGGCCGGATGACCGGCCGGCCGGTTTGCAAATTCTTCGGCCGGATGACATGCTACATGCACTTTAAATTATTCGATTCGTGCAAACTGTTTATCACAAATTGAACATTGGAATGGTTGTGTGCTAGCTCGTGTTAAAATATAAGTATAGGTTTGATCCAAGCTTCGTCCCGCATAACACCGTCTTGATTGCCTTTGGTTCAAAATTATTTCTTGCGATTATTGCAGCTGTAAGGCTTTTCGTTTGTGTGTATGCTCATATGACGATCTAGTATGCTCAAAAAAATCACTTTGTAACCACAATTACAGCATCAAAGCTGAATGGAAGCAGCTAGAAGCACGACACCATTTTACCGTAAAGCATTTGTCACAAATTAGGCACTGGTATGCATTTTGTACCATTCGGATTATGGGTGTATTCGTTTAGATGCGTACGCAAATGGCTTCCGAGACTTTGCACTGTTATAAATGTACATAAATGTGAAATGTGCGAGAAACTTTCAGCATGCTTAGCCGACCACAAAAGGCATATACGTGTACACACATGCAAAAAACCGTGCAGGCGTGATATATCCAAGAAATATTTCTCTCAGCAAAGTAGCTTAAGTCAGCACAGCAGAAGCGATCATGAGAATCAAAAGCTTCTTTTAGGTGTATTGTATGCAGCAAATACGTTTCTCAACAAGGTAATTTAGGACGCTACAAAGAAAGTTTTCACGAGGAACTGAAACCTTTCGAAAAAAATCATTGTGGAAAGCAATTTTCAAGAAAACGTGAACTCGGTAGTCATGTACAAATTCACACAGGAAAAAAACCTTTTCAACGTTCACTTTGAAAGTAATCTTTTTCGCAAAATTCCGAAATGAAAGCACAATTCTTGTCTAACCCTGGTGAAAAGACAAACAAAATATCTTGGTTTACAGGAAATGAGGTTGTAAGCCACAGCTCGGTTTTTTGTTTCTCTGAATTCTCAACGTAACAGTATATTTACAACTACTTTCGTGCTCACACAAAAGAAAAGCCTTACTACTGCAGCAAATGTTATGCAAGCTTTGTGCCAATTCAGCAGCCATAGTCAACATACGACATTGAAGCATTCACACGAATATTACTTTAAATGCGAGTTGTGTTGGAAGAAATGCAAAGTTATGAAGAGTCTCAAAGTACATTTACTACAGAATCTGGGTGAGAAACCTTATGCCTGCTCTGTATGCCACATCATGTGTTTGAAAAGATACCAATTTATCGTAAAACCTTTGTCACAAACTGAACAGTGGCTTGGATTTTCTCCTGCTGTATGGCCTCTAAAATGCGCGTTATTGTCTTTGTTTTGTGCAAAATGTTTATCACAAATAAATCATTGATATGTTTGTTTCTCATGTATGCCAACTCGTGTAAAAAGTATATTTTGTTTTGATCAAAACAAAGGCCTGCCAAAGGTTTACACTTGGAGCTGTACCCAGTAAAAAGGGTTTTCATTGGTTTATTGGCAGCTGTAGCCAGTAACTTGGGTGTTTACGGCAATAATAAAAAACTTGGTGTTACATCCATTAGTGCGTTGTTCCGAAATTTACGAAAGTGTGCCAACGGATTTGGTACAAGCAGGGAACTCACAACACACAAGGGTGTGCATCCTGGTGAAAACCTTACCGGGTGCTCTGCTATAAAGCGATATTCAACTGGAACAATACATATGACATATCAAGTGGGATGTCCGTGCACAGCAAATGTCACAAATTGAACATTGTATGGTTTTTCTTTTGTGTGCAAACTTGTGTGGCGCTTCAATTTTTTGCAATTTTTGATGGTTTACATTTCAATTATGAGCAACTAGTCTTTATCTGATTCAAATGGGGCGATCTGCTTTAGATTTTTTCCACACATTTGGGTAAGAACAGATTGCCCCAATTTGTTCATGGGGTTGTTCGTATTGGAAGTTGACCTATGTTGGTAGAGTTAAATATTTTAATTGCCATCATTAATTTGACATTTCACCAATAAATAAAAGAATTCGTAAAAATTTTGCAACGAGAACCTGAATTGTCGAAAGTGTAGCATTTGCGTAGTTTGAACGACCCCATATTGCTAATTGCTCGGCATAATTGGCCTTATAATTAGCGCAATATTAATCGTAGCAGGCATTTGCCAAAAGAATTTCAAACGAATTCCTGTTAAATAAATCATTAGCTACAATCTGTATGTTTCAAATTCTTTGGCAATGGTTGCGTGCTGCGGGGCTTTAGATTTCTGGGAAGTAGACAAATTTTGGTAAATTTTGTGTGCTGCGGATTAATATGGGTAGCTTCACGAAATGGCGATTTTTGAGTGTTGTTGGGCTATAAAAACTTGCCAAGGAATAGGTGACAGAACACCACCACCAGACAAATTTGACAAAATACCACCAGAGGGCGCTAAAAATTGAAATAAGTGTATAACTCCTTTCCCTTACAACTTTTTTCATTTTTTTTCTGGAATAGGTTGCTTAGGTCCTACTCCATCTATAGACACCCCAATTTTTCCCCAGCGCACGCCCCCTGGCGGCCAAATTTAAAA
>JAIQCH010000011.1:103553-185553 GCA_029691765.1 Entomobrya proxima | reverse complement strand
TAATAATAATAATAAAAGTAATAATAATATTTTGCTATATTATTTTATCTTGTTACATGATTCTTGTATTCAATTTCCTAATGTACGATTATTACTAAAAATTACTATACTATAACAATTTTATATTCCATATATAATGCGGTAGTAGTACTAGTTTTTTTTTTAAATTATATTACTATACTGTAGGTTTCAATACAATTTTATATAACTATTTTTATATCGTTGTTTTTACAAGGTTTTAGAATTTATATGGATTATTATAGATACAAACACAAAGTTTAAATATTAAAAACATTTTGTTCTCTGTATTCGTTATTTTAACATGTAAATTTTCCTAAGCTTAAAATACATATGCGATTAGTAACTTTAACCTTATGTATAAATATATGTTTCTATACATACAAAATAGTTTATACAACAACTGCAGTTGTCGCATTAGTTTAGATTTTATGTTTTGTAACGGTTGTATTTACAAACATTTAAGATTTAACATTCAAATTGATTTCTAGGCAATCGATTATAGCGCCAGATTTCATCTCCCTTATGTTTCATAATTGTTACTTGATCCAGTTCTGGAAATAATTCCCAAATATTTGACTCGTAAAGGCGACTTTCATAGCCTAAAAATTTTATAATCTGATACTTTGTAGCTCTTCTTGCTATGGCGTCTAAATCTAGATCTTTTGGCTTGGACCCCAGGTGTACTTCAAGTGTTTTCAACGTGGCGGTTGTTGGCAACAACAAATCAATATTGTAACCAAACCGTAAATATAATCTGACGTGCTCAACAGGTGGAAATTTTAGAGTTGTCAACTCTGGGTAATCTTGTTTTGTTTTAATCAAGTCTAACAGTAGCGGTATTACGGGAATTGTAGGAAGTTTAAAAGTTAGTTGTCTTGCTGTTGTATTAAAACCCGCAAAGCTATCAAAAAAGTCTATCAATCCCTTAAAAAAGCACTTCCAGTTCTCCAGTGTACCTTCTTCATGGTAATAATTAATTATTCCTAATCTTTGAACCCGTCTCGCAATATCATACAAGCTTTTAAAAGTGACCTTAGAAAAAAATCTTGATCCTAGTTCCACACTCTTTAAATCTCGCAGTCCATACAAAGCGTTTTCAAAATTGTAGCTTCTAGTGTCATAAAAAAAGTGTGCGTCTAAATGCAAAATTTGGCTGTTTGCACTTAGCAATTCGTTGACCACAATACATGGTAGGTTATATAACCTTAGCATTACTAATGAACGAATGTTTGGAACATTTGTTGTAGCTTGTGCGGAAGATAAACGTTTCATCATTTCGGGCTTACTATATCCAGCAGAATCTTTCCAGTTCCAATAAACGTCTAGCAACTGTAGGTTGGGGACACGGGACAACACATTTTTCATGTGTATATATTTGTTTGCTACAGGAATATCTGGGGAGTTTTCTTCTAAGCATATATGTATAATCTCTGATCCGAATAGGTCCAGAAAGTTATACAAAGCCCGCAAAAACCTTGACCTTTGGTCTTCATCCTCTATGTTATCCTTGATTACTACACTTCTTCCTATAAAAGGGTTACCTAAACCATACCCATGGCTTTCCCTAAAATTCCTAGTAAACTTTTTCACTCTTGATCTCGATTCAAAAGCGTACTGTTCTTGAACGCTAGCACGAACACTGCTTTTGTTGCTGTTGTTGGTGAAGTCTTCAGACATCTTTGAAAATCCCTTATCCGATTTAAACTCAAAATTTATCTTTTCCATAAAACTATCTATTGCAAACTTATAACCTTTGCTAATTGTCCGTAGCTTAATCAGGAGAATTTTATTATTTGCCTTTGAATTTGTTATTACTTTCGTCGTTGTTTTTAGCTTCTTTGCATTTGGTTCTCCGTTGTTACCCCTATTAACCGTACCACTATCCTCTAATGATGATTCTAGATTTCCTCCGTGCTTAATTGAAAATGCCACAAGCGCCCGTCCCAGTAGTCCGGAAACCCGTCGTTCCATCAACAAGTCTCGAAAATACAGATTGGATTCTGATAAAGCCATTTCTCCTCTACTGTCTGCAGGGATAGTGTCAAGCACTTTTCTCCAAACCTGTAAATGACAAATAATCATAAGACATTTATTGTTTGGTTTATATTTTATTTTGTTTTACATGCATTAATACTTCACGTCGTAATTTTTTTTGTCGAATTTTAAGTAAAACTTACCAAATCAGGTAAAAGAGTGTGAAGCTTTACTGAATCATTTAGGGAACTTTGCCTACTGGTATCCATTTCCTTCAACCGTCCGCACGACTGCAGGATAAATATTTGAGCGTATTTCTATATACATATTATTAAAAACATTTCTGAAATATACGTCTTTTCATGTAGTTACTGTACATTTATTATTTTTTGTAAAAATAAATTCAATACCTTCAATAGGTTAATATAGTCAGTCAGTCCTCCTTGTGTTTTGGCTTAGTGGTTCTTAGTAGTATTGTTATTTTAAAATTTTGTCACTCCTGATTTTAACTATGCACAAACTTAAACAAAGTTAGAAGAATTAGAATGCAAAACGTTCCTTCTATATCAATACTTTAAACAAAATTTGAAGAATTTTGACGACATTAAAGTAAAAATATTGCATTCCAAAATTTCACAAAACTCCTGTGTCTACTAGTAGAAAGCCTAGGAGCCAAATAGTTTAGTAAACCAGAAAATACTCTTTTGACCAAAGCTGCAGGTATTCACTCTGATACCTCCCTAAAAGTAGACGGTTTTTGATTACTTTTAAACTACGTACAATGTTTGTGTAATCCTTGCACTGTGACCGGTTAACCACTTTTTAGTATATAGTGCACCCAAGTACTTTTTGTAAAACTTTAAAGACGCGCTTAGACTTTGTGGACATACTTTTGTTCAAACTTCGGTTAGTAAAATTTTTTTCCCGTATGGTATTTTTTTTTCACTTTGTGGAAAGGAAAGGCTTTTGGGATACACAAGGTATCAGCAAATAGAGCTCTATGAACTAAATCTTTCTAAATCAAAATTTTAAAAAGTACATGTCTTACTTGAAACACTTGAAATAACAACGTCACAAGGAAACAATTTATTTCTGGATCCTACTCTTCATGTGTCAAATAGTAATAAATTTGAAAAATATGTGAAAGATAATATCCCTAAATTTAATCAAAGTACTATTAATCCCACGAACAATCAAAGGCCAAACACTATGATGGGGAATTATATAGTTTCATTTGTTTAATATACCAAAAAGTAAAAATTCCGGTTATACTACATATTATGTTTTTTATAGGAGAACCCTAACTGAAAAATAGTTTTTCAACTCCTTGTCCAGCTACTGAATTTTTAATCTTTAAGTATCCTTTATACACTGAATTTTGTGCAAAAAATCAATATAGTTTTATATACTTAATTATGTCAAGAGCAATTTATACATGTGCAAAAGAAAGTTCTTCCATATACTTGGCTGACAAATATTTTACTACAAAGAGTAATGTGCTACTATAGATTTGGATGCAGCTTTAAAAAGTGCAGGTAGTTTGCAGTTTGTTTCAAAAATCCCAATATAAGAATTACCAGATATTATATCAAAAGGGATCTTTTTTGTCGTTCAAGTTGTTGTTGTGATATTTGTAATCAATTTTAAAGTTTAAAATTATAAGAATTAAACAAGTGGTTTAAGTATGAATTCACTCTTAATATTTTATTTTTTACCTCCACTGTATACAATAAATGATTATAAAGAATTACACCATGTGTGTAAATACTCGCTAATTTACAACATAATTTATAATTGTATTTTTAAAGTTCGTACAGAATAATCGTTATAACGACAACCTATATAGAGAGTATCAAAACAGAATTGCATTGCGTTGATATAATGTTTAAATCATGTTGCATAAGAATGCATGCAATATGCATATTGTTAGCTGCATGATTGCACTTGACTGCTTAATAAACTTAACTATATGTGCAAAGTATTACAGTGTTATATATGAGTTAGATACTTATAATAATAGATAGATAGATAGCTAGATAATAATAATAATAATAATAAACATAATATTTATAATCAACTCTTTTTCATCGGGTTAATCTTTTCCAAGCACTATTGTACTAGTAACGCGCGTACAGAAACACATGAATATTTTTTTAAACATTTTGTTTTTAAACATGTTGATACGATTTCTTATTTTAATAACCTTAATAACATAATATCCGAACGTACAAAATCTGTTACAAAAATACCAGCTAAATATTTACCTACATTTACATAGTAGTTTAGTAAAAACTAAAACAAAGTGAAAGTGCCAATGTATCCTAAACACCTTAAAGACTACAAACCATAATAATAATAATAATAATAATAATCAACTTCATCATCATTAAAAAATTGAAAAACCATTTTATAAAATCCATTTACAAATTCTTTTTAATCTGTTTATTATTATTTTTAACCATTTAACCATGGTTGTGAAAAAATATTATTATTATTTTCTTTTTTTCTCTCTTGAACATTAAGCATTGGACAAAAGTCCATTGGAATTAAACAACCGTGTAACTTGACGGAAACATCTTTTAACTTTTCAAAAAAAAATTTCACTTTTTCTACTGATTTTGGTTCCAACGTTTGCATAAGTACTTGCTTTGAATTTGGCCTATTTATACGTGGATTAAAGTTTAAATAAAGACGCTCGAGGGATTTTGCCCATCTTTGTGACAATTTTTCTAGTATATAATCACAATGAATATAATCAATTTCTGAGTCCAACTTGAAAGAAACCAGCTCAACACTTCCAGCGGCAATAATATTTTCAAACGATTTCAAGTCAAAAGAGCTAAACATTGTAGTAGATATAATTATTAATTCCTTCAGCTGCAACCGAGCAAAATTATCAATGTTTAAAGAAAATTTTGGATGAGGTTCTGAATGCAACTCATCGGATCTCAAATCTTCAATTGACAATGTTTTTACAGTCTGATGATACTTTTCAAGCATTGCGTTTATGATTGGTTGAGGTGTGCAACGAAACTCTAGTCTCTGCAGAAAGGGCAAGTCAGGAAGTGGGTTAAACTCTACAACTTGCAAAAGAATCTCAAAATAATCGCCACTGTTAGGACGGTAATCATGCAAAAGCACCTTCAAATTAGGCATGCATTTCAGCCAATTTGATAGTACAACAAATTTTCCGTCGCCCTCGTATACACTGAGATTTGGACTATGCATCATTCTCACCCAGAAAATGTGGCTACCGTAGCTGTCAAGTATAGCTTGAATATCTTCATACATGTTTTCATCACCCAAATTCAATCCTAAGGATGGGTCCAGAAAGGGTGATTTGCCTCCCACATCACCAAAAACTCCAGATGGATGCGTCAGCTTGAAATGTGAAACAAATCTTCCGGCGTTTCTACCACATATTCGAAAATTATGGTTTCGTCCGTAGGTTTCACAATCCTTTTCACATAAAAGTTGTATGCTCTCGTTCCACTTTTTGCACACAAGGCGAGAATTTAAGGTTGCTTTATCAGTAGCTTTTCCGTAATATTGATAAATTGGTTTATCCTTAAGTAGTGCCGGGTGTGTGTGCAGCAAGTCCAATACTTTTGGATAAAGGTACTTTGTTCGACTTCGCAATAAAACATCACGAAAGAACAAAGAAGCGTTTGAAAGGTTCTCTAGAACCTGATCGTCCTTTATTTTTTCAAATACGAAACTCCAAACCTATTATTTTTATTATTATAAAACAAAACCTTATAGTATTATAGTCATAATAAATAATTATCTTTCAGCAATAAACATTGTTCAAATGTTTAATGGTTTCAAATACAACAAATCAAAACATGCGAAACCCACAACTGATATAAAGATATTTTTAAGGATGGACGATTACCTCCAATGAAAAAAATTTCAGCAAAGCAGATGTATCCATTTCCTTAATAATAGAATGTGCTTCAATCATTTCGAATTCCACGTTGTTAGCGGTGCTTGGTTGTTGGTTCATTTTGTTAAAAAATTCTCTCAGTAAGGCCTCCTTTTTTTCAAAAACTCAAATCAAGATTCAAATACAACAACGTAGCTTTGATAAACTAGAGGAAAAATAATAAACCAAAACGATTATTAAAAATTTTTTTGTAGTGTACCACTCATTGAAAACGTATTCGGGTTGCCTTAAATTTGTTATGTACTAATAATGTATGCAGAAAATATGGTTTCGGAATCCAAGATCACAACAGCTAACTAAAGTTCACTGATTGAAGACACAAAGAAATAACACGTACCTATATTAATGTTTTGGATGATTTACACAATATCCTTTCAAAAAAGTTTCTCAGTTGGTTAGATTTTTTGGCACTTATTAAATAAAGCTATAGTATTACTAGAACTTGTTGCAACACCACGTGATTATTTAGACAAACAACAAAGCTTATACACAAGTCCTTTAAATAATAATAAAACAAATCTATCTAGCCGTGTAACGAATATCACCAAACATTTGAAAGCCTAATCAAATATTACTTTACTCTAATGTCAAACAAAACCGTATGAAGCTAAATGCCTCGTGGTGTACAATTATATAGTAGCAATGGTAGTTTTTATAAGAGAACCAATTTCAAGAATGCTAAAAACTTTATGCCTAAAAGTTACTGCTGTGCGTATGAACAACACAATTGGTGTGCGGCTTCCAGAAACTCTTGTGCCAATATTACTCCTTACTTATTATTGTTGCCAGTAGACAAGTCAGAAGTATTTATTTTTTTTACTAATCACTCCTTCGGTTGAATAAAAAGTTGACGTGAGTTGAAGCAGTGCTTATCTAAATCACCTGCTTTATTCAGTTTTGCGTTTTGATTTGAGGGATATTTTTTAAATGATTTGTATGCTCGATTACTGACACTTGATTGATACCTAAATATTTTGGTTTGACGGAAGTTTGAAAAAAGTAAAATTCAATGCTCTATCTGTGCCAAAAGGAGACGTACATTTAAGTTTTAGTTTCACGGAAATCTGATAATAATACAAGTATATTTTATTCGTTTTACAGCTGCGTGCATGACAAATGATGATTAAATGCGAATTCTATACTCAAAAATATTCGTAGTTAGCGTTAAAAATTAATTATTTTATTTTTAAAACATTTTACATTTACAACACTTTCTGTAATGAATGCTACAAGTGTTTTCATATTCAATTCATTTTGTTGTTTAGGAATAATGTATTTTCTTTCTTGAATAATGAGATCTATCTACATAAATCCGTATAAACCTTGCACATTTCAAAACAAATATTTTTTATACCGAGTATAAGAAAGCACAAATAAAAAAACATTTTTAGAACTATCACTTAAGCAACAACAAACAACTAAGTAAGAAGAAGAACAACAACTTAAACCTAAACTTCCTAAAATAACACAAATATTAATCTGTACTACAATCACAAATATAGAATATATCTAAACCACAAGGATACTTTTTTGAATCCAAGTACACAGAGCCACGTCATTATTATTATTTATTTTAAAAAATTCATCATTAAACCTTTAAAATGCTTACTAACTTTTTCGTCCGCCTACTATTGATTTTACTACGCCTTGTTCTTCTTCTTCGCCTCAGTCTACAAACTATTTATATTGATAATTATGGCCGACTATACCAAACAACATTTTTGTTAGGTGTACCACCATTTCTTATAATGGCTACTTTCGTCAGGTATGGAAACAATTTCCAAATATTTGATTGATAAAGCCGATTTTCAAAACCCAAAAACTCAATAATCTGTGATCTTTCTGCGGCTTCAACATAACTAGGATTATTCAAGTCATTACTCGTGGAGACCAGTGATACCTCTAGTTGCTTAAGTGTGTAGTTTGATCCTAACAAAAAATCTAAATTGTAATGCCCTATCAATATAACGCGAATTACCTCTGCACATGGTAATTTAAGAGAGGCAAACTCGGGTTGTTGATAATACATTTTATCTCCTTTCAAAAAACGAGCTGGATTACAAGAAAATCCAATCGTGAGCATTTTCAAATTAACACTAATCATTTCTTTGCATGTTTGGTTGATCATTTTTTGAAATTTTGTCCACTGATTGAGTGATTTGAGATTTTTTCCTAGCTCCATAATCCCAAACCTTTCAATATTTTGTCCTGCACATATAGAGTTTGCAATTTTTTCAAATTTGAAAGCACTATCGGCACCCCATTCGAGACTTTTAAGATATTTTAAATTTTTTAAAATCGCGTTAAAGTTAAACGTCCCCGTACAGTAATTGAAGCTTACATCCAAATGGGATATGTGTTGATTAGCAGACAACAAATCTTTAAAAACTAATAAGGGCGCATTGTGAATTTGTATTGATTGCAAACTTTCAAGCATTGGAATACCGTAATTACCGTTAGCAGTCAAATGCCTTACTAACCATGCATTGCTACGGCATGCGCAGTGACCCAAGAACGAAACATTTAATGCTTTTAAGTTTGGTGAAGAATCTAATACCTTCTTCAAAACCTCATAAATTTGTCCGGCATCACCGGGCCCATTTGTATATCGAAATGTCAAATACCAAATTTGGGGTCCAAAAGTTACAAAGAACTCATACACTAGTCGCAACCACACATTACTCTCAGAGGGATCTACATTATCATCAGTAATTGCAATGTGCCTTCCAATAATAGGATTTCCTAATAGTAAATAGCCCTTTGGTTCAAACCAGTCATGAAACTTTGCTATAAAACTGCGCAATTTAATTATATTAGTAATAGTGTAGCACTTGCGATTATTCGCTACGAGAAAAGCGTCTACAGGATCAGCAAAATACTGATCAGAATTAAGAATCCCATGCACATTAAACTGACTATTTTCCAAATACTCGTCGATTGCTAACCTAAAACCCTTGCAAACCTTCCTGAGCTTAAGCAACGCAGCAGCAGCAGCAGCCTTTTTCTTCTCTAATTCAAATTCTTGCTCTGATTCATTATCTGCTGCCTTCTTAAATCGTTTTGCCATAGGCTCTCCTTTACTAGCACTACTACTGCTACTACTGATACTGCTGCTACTACTATTGCTTTCATCGTCTTCTTCCTCTTCTTCCTGATCCCAAATTACGGCTCTCGTGGCAAAAACCCGAACCAAAGCCCGTCCTACTAAATCCGCCATCTGTTGTTCCATTAAAAGATTCCTTAAATAAATGCTGGAGAGTGACAGATTTCTCAAAACGTTGACATTATCCTGATTCACGGAGACAATTTTCAGCCAAACCTATTCGTTTTATTAAAACCCAAATTAGCTAAAATCAAACCTGTTTATATATTATGTAAAAATAAATCAAAAGGTTCATTTAAAAATTTTCTAAAAACTTACCAACTCGGGGAACAATCTTTGAAGTTGTGTAGCTTCATTGAACGCTTTTTGACACCGAGCATTAGTGTCACCATTAGTTTGCATAGATGAAGAATACATTGTTGTAAACGTATATCAGGGAATGACGTTTCCTATAAAAAATAAAGAAATGTATTGGTATTTTATTCGTACCATCACTAGATTCAAAACAGTTTTTATTTTACACAAAATATCACCAAACAGTAAGGATGTTTATTACCTTCGGTAATTCACACAATGCAAAGTGCAACACACAATTACAAGAACACTGTAAACGGGAGCTTGCAACAAACAGGAAAATAGTTTTTAATTAACGTATTCTCCGTAAAGGAGCTTTTAAATCTTGTGTTCCAAAGTCCAACAAAAATTTTGCCATTAATAACAGGCAAACTCTAAATTATATCTTACAGCAAAACTCTTCAATGCACAATACCATCCTACCATAATAATTTATATTTTGACTTTACCGAAATTTAAAATTCAAATCTTCAATGCGTCATTCCATCCTCCCATAAAATTTTATATTTTGACTTTACCGAAATTTAAAATTCAAATCTTCAATGCGCCATTCCATCCTGCCATAAAATTTTATATTTTAACTTTACCGAAATTTGAAACAAAAGTCTTTAATGCACTATCCCGTCCTACCGTGATAATTTATATTTTAACTTTACCGAAATTTGAAACAAAAGTCTTTAATGCACTATCCCGTCCTACCGTGATAATTTATATTTTAACTTTACCGAAATTTGAAATTCAAATATTCAATGCACTATCCCGTCCTACCGTGATAATTTATATCTTAACTTTACCGAAATTTGAAATTCAAATCTTCAATGCACTATCCCGTCCTACCGTGATAATTTATATCTTAACTTTACCGAAATTTGAAATTCAAATATTCAATGCACTATCCCGTCCTACCGTGATAATTTATATCTTAACTTTACCGAAATTTGAAATTCAAATCTTCAATGCACTATCCCGTCCTACCGTGATAATTTATATTTTAACTTTACGAAAATTTGAAATTCAAATCTTCAATGCATCAATGAAGCCCTTCCTAAAATATTCGTCCAACAATAAAAAGTTTATAATTTGTAAATAAATATATGAAAAGCCTAATTTTTAAGGAGTTTGTCACATGTGCTTGCGTTGGAAATATTGGCACACACTTCTCCAGTGGAAAATAAAAGTAATACATGAATAATAATAATAATAAATGCTACTTTTGTTTTCATGCATATTCAATAATGGTTATCATTGGTTGGAATTTTGCTGTAGTAGTAATTTCAATTTTACGTTTTTTATTTTTCAAAACATTTTCAAGTTAATTGCAAACATTTTTTTAAAATACAAAATTTCTCTCAATAGTTAATCTTTAAATGTATTAGTAATTACAAAGAAATAATCTTACTTTTATAAAACCATCATCATCACTAATTAAAACCATAAATATGACCCTCACATGATATATTTATTTATCTAATTTACACGTTTAAAAAACTAAAGTACTACTAGATTGCCTACATCTTAATAATAACCTTGTACAAAAAATTAATAACTAAACCGGTAAAATTTTCAAATCCATTACTAAGCTACACTAATAAAAATAATAATTTTTGTTCTTAATATTAAACAGTTTCAAATCCCCAATCTAAAGTATTGCTGCCTATTCTATTATAATACAGGTCGAGTATACCAGACAACATTTTTATCAGAGCTTCCACCATTTCTTCTTATTATGGCAACTTTTTCCAACTTTGGAAAAATTCTCCAAATATTTGATAGCTCAAGTCGATTTTCAAAGCCCAAAAACTCAATTGTCTGTGATCTTATGGCGGCTTCAATAAACCGAGAATTACTACTCAAGTCAGTATCGGGAGGAAGGATTATTGATACCTCAAGTTGCTTGAGTGTATAATTTGACCCCAACAAAAAGTCTAAATTGTAATGCCCTCTCAATATAACGCGAATTATATCTGCACATGGCAATCTAAGAGAAGCAAACTCGGGTTGTTGATAATACAATTTACCTGCTTTCAAAAAACGAGCTGGGTTGCAAGAAAATCCAATCGTGAGCATTTTCAAATTTACATTAATCATTTCTTTGCATGTTTGATTAATAATGTTTTGAAATCGTGTCCACTGATTAAGTGAATCAAGATCATTCCCAAGCTCCATAATCCCAAATCGGTCATACTGTTGTCCCGCACATACGGGATTTGCAATTTTGTCAACATTGAGGGCACTTATAGCCCCCCATTCAAGACTTTTCAAGTTTTTCAAACCTTTAAATATCGGATTAAAGTTAAACGTTCCCGTACAGTAATTAAAACTTACATCCAAATGGGATACGTGTTGGTTAGCGGTTAACAATTCTTTAAAAACAAATAATGGTGCATTTTGAATTTTTAATACCTCCAAATTTTTCAGCGTTGGAATACCGTACTGACCCTGTGCTTTTAAACGCCTTACCAACCAAACGTTGCTACGATTTGTGTAGCCACCCGCCCAAGACACATCCAACACCTTTAAATTTGGCAGCCAATCCAGCACTTTTTTCAAAACATCGTACTTGTGTTCGGCATTGCAAGGCCCTTTTCTATGTCGAAAGGTTAAATACCAAATTTCGGTTCCGAAAGCTTCAATGAGCTCATACACCAGACCTAACCATAAAGGAAATTCATGCGAACGTACATGTTTATCATTAATCACTAAACTCCTTCCAATAATTGGATTCCCTAATATTCCATTTGCATACATATCATGGAATGTGGACAAAAAAACCCGGATTTTAGTACTAGTCTTGAAAGAATAGCATTTGCGATTATGAACAACAACATCAAGTGCTCTTTCTGAGGGATAAGAAAAAAACTGATCCGAATTAAAATTTCCAGCAACAAGACTTGATTGACTGCTTTCAAAAAACTCGTCTACAGCATTTCTGAAACCCTTACAAACTTTTCGGAGGCACAATAATGTTCCCCTAGTAGTCCTCCAATGTGCTAATGCCGCTGATTCTTCATTTTCATCAACAGCTGCCTTCCTAAATCTTTTGGCCAAAGGTTCACCTCCTGCCTCTCTTGTGGTTGTACTGGTTTCACTGTCCTTTTCCTCTGGATCCCAAGCTAAAATTCCTTTTGCTACAACAAGAGCCAATACTCGTCCTGCTAGATCCACCATCTGGCGTTCCATTAATAGGTTCCTTAAATAAATGCTGGAGAGTGACAGATTCCTCAAAACGCTGACATCATCCTGAATCACGGCAATAATTTTCCGCCAAACCTTATTTTTATGGTAACAATAAAAAAATATAATATATAATATATTAGGTGAAAAACGTGTGAAAAGTTACAAGAAACTTCAAATTTTGCAAAAAGCTTTTAAAAAACTTAAAAAGATGACTTACCAACTCGGGAAACAATTTTTGAAGTTTACACGCTTCGTCGAAAGCGCGTTGACTCCTAGCATTACTGTCAAAACCTTCCTGCTCTGTTAAATCCATTGTTGTACAATCCGGTAATTAAGGTCAAGATGTAACCTAAAAAATATATAGAAATGTGTCAGAAATAGTTTTGAAATTAAACAATCACTCATTTTATACATATCTTATTTTACAAAAAAATTCACCAGGGAATAATCGTGTTTAATAATACCTTTGATAATTAACAGAACCAAGTGTTCTACACGCCCTTACAAGAACAGAACAAAAGCGACCCTCTAACAAACAAGTAGGCTTGGAATTTCAGAAGCTAATAAGCTCTGCGAAGCAACTTTTCCAAGAGTAATCGCAACAACTAGCCTGTATTGAAGTCTTCTGGATCTGGCATACACACACAAAACTATAAAAATTAAGAAATACACACACATATAAATCAAAATGCTCCAAACCACAAGAAAACAGCTCTTAAATTTTAAGTATTCCCGCCCCAAATCAAACTATAGTCAACTAGAATACGAAACAAACAAACGGTCATACAAACAGGTACGTGCCAGACAGTGTAGCAAAAAGCAAAACGCAGTAGTTTCCTAAATTATATATTATTAAACGAAGAAACAAAAAGTCGCTCAAGTAGGCGAGTGCCATACAATGTAGTAAACAGCAAAAGTTACTAGTAGTAGTTTCCTTGCTCAAACATTTTTATGACAAACACGTGAAAAGGCGTGCAAATAGGCAAGTGCTAAACAATGAAGCAATAATCAAAAGTGAGTAGTAGTAGTTTCCTTACTCATATATTTTTTGACAAACACGTGAAAAGGCGTGCAAATAGGCAAGTGCTAAACAATGAAGCAATAATTAAAAGTGAGTAGTAGTTTCCTTACTCATATATTTTTTGACAAACACGTGAAAAGGCGTGCAAATAGGCAAGTGCCAAACAATGTAGCAAAGACTAAAAGTGAGTAGTAGTTTCCTTGCTCATATACTTTCATAACAAACACTCAAAAAAAATTGTACAAATAGGCAGGTGACAATTGCTAAAGAATAATTCTGCAACACGTGGTATCTTTAACGATATTTTTATATATAAACAAAAACGAAAAAGTTGTACGATTAGGCAAGTGCCAAATGGTATTTTAAAAGGCAAAACGTGGTACCCTTCCTCTTGCACTAGAATCTTTCAAGTTGAAAAAACCTACAAAAATCCAACCAGCAAGAAAGTGCCAGACGGGTTTTTCCAGGATAAGTCAAATGTTTTAACAAAGAAGCAAACCTGTCAATTAGTGTGTTGAGGTTGTGAACAATCAATTTGATTGATGAATGTAGCATTACAAACAACAATTTTTGGCAACATTAAAACCCCTTTTACGTCATCATCATTATCATCATCATAAAAGTTGTCTAAATAACTACTACAGTCTCTATTGTATTCTCCCAATTGTAATAAGTATGCTAGTGCTGCCACAGTTAAACCATTCACAGGTTACAATTATAACCTGTGATGTGCCAGCTTTTTACTCGAAAGTTTGTCTGTTATTTTTTTTTCTTCTAAATTATTAATCTGTGCAGTCGTATAAAACAATCTATAATAAAAACTATCGTTGTCAGTTTGGCCTGAAGTTTAAATATTTGCTATATGACAACCATGTTGTAAACAAGCTGTAAATTGCAAATTTTGAAGACTAACTTTTATTAAATTTGAAATGAAAAACGATCTCTCAAAAACAAAATTCGGAGCTTCGAAAAAATCTTAATACACTATGACAAACAAACAATTCACAAAAAAATATCTAAAAATACAATAAAACACGAGACCATATACTAGACAGAACACAGATGCTTCAGAAGCGTTTTTGTTATACCGTACGGCACATTTTATATCGTGTTTTCAATTATAGCAAAAAATAATTGTGTGAGGTTTAATTAGTCTGCAAACGAAAAACAAATGTCGAATACATCCTTATATATATAAACTAATTGCAACGATGAGGTATAGGAATGATGATAATGATAACTGTGATAAATTTGCTCGACAGAGAAAAAATGTCCAATACAAACAGTTTTGAATATTCATAGTATAAATAATTTTTAACAATTTTATTTATTTTCAATCAGCATTTTCCAACAAGACAAACAATGGGACTATTTACATATTTATTACATATTTTTACATGGTATAACTGGTTTGTTATACTAACCTATTATATATTAATTATAATAAAGTGTATCATGACCAAAATATTTATTACAAATACGTTAATGCACTTAATTTGGAAATAAATTACAATACAATTAATACTAATTTATTTACAAATAATATAATTTCTATTAACCATCACCTAAAACCAAATAATAAAAATAACCTGAGCAAATATAGAACAAAACACTTCTTGATCCTTATTTTTAATATTATAAGATAAACATTTTACAAATTTACCAATTTTTTTTTTTGGTACATATAATATAAAATACTTTATAAGAATTCATTTAGAATATGAGTACAAATTGAGCACCATTAACTTTCTTTAATATATATGTATACATCTTAACTACATTATTTTTTTGTTTTACCAATTATTTCATAATCCTTTAACCCGTCACCCTACTCAGCTCATAATACTATAACTATAATGTTATTATTATTATTAATATTATGGTCGATTATACAAATCTACATGTTTATTTGGAGTACCACCATTTCTTATGATTGTCACTTTTTGCAAGTTTGGAAAAATTCTCCAAATATTTGATTGTTCGATACGATTTTCAAAACCCAAAAACTCAATTATCTGTGAACTAGTGGCTTCATCATAGCTAAGGTTTGTCACTTTTTGTTGTTGAGAGGTGCATTTGGGTAAGGATACTTCTAGCTGCTTTAATGTGTAGTTTGATCCCAACAAGAAATCCAAATTGTAATTCGGTTTCATGATTACACGAATGATATTTGCAGATGGCAATCTAAGTGAAGCAAATTCCGGATGCTCATAATAATGCACTTTGATACTTTGTTTCTGAAGCTTGACTGAAAAATTACTAGGAAATCCAAGTGTAAGCATTTTAAGTGGCACAAAAATCATTTCTTTGCATGATTTGCTGATCATGTTCTGAAATTTTTTCCAACGGGAAAACGATTTATCATAATCAACATAATCATCATCATCATCTTCTTCTACGTAATCCTCACTATCACTATCTTCATCTTCTTCTTCATTATCTGTTCCATCGTCCATAATTGAAAACCTTTCAATTTGTTGACCCGCACAGATAGGATTTGCAATCTTTTCAACATTTACAGAACTATGTGCACCCCATTCTAAACTTTTTAAATTTTTCAAACCTTTAAAGATTGGGTTAAAGTTAAACTTTTTAGTGTTGTATCGGAAAATAACGTCCAAATGGATTACGTGCTGGTTTGCAGTTAGCATTTCTTTAAAAATAAATAATGGCGCATTGTAAATTTGCAAAGTGATCAGATTTTTAAGAGTTGGAATACCGTACAAACCATTTGCCTTCAAATGCGTTACTAACCAAACGTTGCTTTGGTTAGCATACCCATTTTTCCAGCTTACATTCAATGCCTTCAAATTGGGTAAAAGGTCCAACACTTTTTTTAAAACTATGTACTTGTATTGTACCGTGGTACGTCCTCTTTCATCAATAAACGTTAAATACAAAATTTCTGATCCGAATATTGTCAAAAACTCATACAATAAACCAAGGAATAACTTCCGCTCTTCAGTGCCTATATTATCGTGGATCACTAAGTGTCTTCCAATAATAGGGTTTCCCAATAAACCCTTAGCATATACGTCATAAAACTGGGTCAGAAACTTGTGCATTTGATTTCGATTCTTGAAGGTGTAGTGACTGCGATTATCGACTAATACATCATTTAATTGATCAGGGAAATGCTTATCAGAATTAAACTTGCCTTCAAGATATAATTGATTGTTTTCAAAAAACTCGTCAACAGCTAACCTGAAACCCTTACAAACCTGCCTAAGCATTAATAAAGCAGACCTTTTCTTCTGTACTGATACTACTCCTACTTGTTTCTTAGCTGCATTAACCTCTGTTGTTGTTGTCTTTAACCTTTTTGCTGACGGTTCTCCTCCTCCTCCTCCCGTAGTAGTAGTAGTAGTGGTAGTACTTGTGGATCCTCCTTCTGAATCCCACACTACAATTCCCTTTGCAACCAGACGTGCAAATACGCGTCCTGCTAAATCCGGCATCTGGCGTCCCATTAGTAGGTTCCTTAAGTAAATGCTAGCTAATGACAGGTTTCTCAAAATCTTGATATCATCCTGAACGACAGCAATAATTTTCAACCAAACCTATTTGTGAAAATTATTTAAACAATTAATAATCATTTCAACCCATTTTTGTCATAGTGTATTTGAAATACAATTTGTAAAAAACATGATTTTTATTTGATTTGACATTTCTTTTAAAGTTAAAATATGTAAAACAAAAAGTTGACATACCAACTCGGGGAACAGTTCTTGAAGTTTTGATGCTTCATCGTTAACGCGTTGACTCCAAGCATTAGGTTCAATAGTAATTTGATCAGAGAAATCCATTTTCTTATTATACGGACGAAAAAACGCCACTTAAAATAGCAACCTGAAAAATGTTTAAGAATTCATGAGTGTGTTTTTTAATAATAACTACTATCAAACATTAACTTTTACAGCATTATGTTAAAACATTTTCCTAAAAAAACTCACCAAACAGTGACTATGTTGAACACCTTTGTTAGTTTAGAGAATCCAATGTGCAAGAAACAACTACAAAGACACAGTAGGGATGATGTTCCAACAAACAAGCCCCAGAGTCCAGAGATATATCTTTTTATAATTTCGTCGTTAGCTCTGCAAACCTATTGGATTTGCAACGGAGATAATTAAAAATTGCAAACATTAATAAGTGTACAACCAACTCGGACACAAAGTAGAGAAACGTGACGTCTCCAAACTAAACAAAAAACTAAACAGATTGTAGTACAAACAGGCAAGTGTCAGCTTGTATAAACTAATTCCAACCGTGGTATTTGTATTTGTTTCAGCAAGAAAAACCAAAAAGTCCGGCAAATAGGCAAGTGTGAAATAGTATGAAGTAATTAAATACGTGGTGTCTGTCTTTAGTTGATTCAGAAAAAAACATAAAGTCCGGCAAATAGGCTAGTATCAAATAGTATGAACTACTTAAATACGTGATATCCTTACTTGTTTCAGCAAAAAACAAAAAGTACGACAAAAAATCAAGTGTCAAATAGTATGAACTACTTAAATACGTGATATCCTTACTTGTTTCAGCAAAAAACAAAAAGGACGACAACAAATCTAGTGTCAAATAGTATGAACTACTTAAATACGTGATATCCTTACTTGTTTCAGCAAAAAACAAAAAGGACGACAACAAATCTAGTGTCAAATAGTATGAACTACTTAAATACGTGATATCCTTACTTGTTTCAGCAAAAAAAAACCCAAAAAAGTCCGGCAAATAGGCAAGTGTCAAATAGTATGAACTAATTAAATACGTGGTATCCTTAGTTGTTTCAGCAAAAAAACAAAAAGTCCGACAAATAGTCAAATGTCAAATGGTATAAATTTATTCAATACCTGGTGTTTGTACCTGTTTCAGCAAAATAACAAAAAGCCTGACAAAAAATCAAGTGTCAAATGGTATAGACTAAATCAATATGTGGTATTTGTATTTGTTTCAGCAAAAAAAAAACCAAAAAGTCCGGCAAATAGGCAAGTGTCAAATAGTATGAACTAATTAAATACGTGGTATCTTTAGTTGTTTCAGCAAAATAACAAAAAGCCTGACAAATAGTCAAGTGTCAAATGGTATAAACTAATTCCATACGTGGCATTTGTGGCTTGCTTCATGAAAAAACAGAAAACTCGACAAATAGTCAAGTGTCAAACAGTGTGATAAACAACTTAACATGATTGTCGTGTTTCCTTGTCTGCTTCATGTTAAAGTCAGTCAAGTTTCTAATTTCTCCATCAATCATAGCAACTTTCTTCTTGTACTATATCGCAATGAAACAAACATTAGAATAAAATAACATAGTCTTTTGAACACCAGCATTCAATTATGATGTAATTTTCAAATCTTTTAATATAAAAATGTTTTAAATAATTTAAAAAACAGAATCATAAATTAACTTTTGATCAGTCAGATTATGCACCTGAGCACTTACTTTAGATTTGTATTTCAACCACAAACTAAAAAAAAAAAAACAAATCACAATTTTTAGCAGGATCTTATTTGTATTATGTAAATAAAATACTTTGAAACATTATTTAGCTTTAGCAGTATCACACCAGCCGTACCAAAACCTATACAAAAACCTAACCTTATTATTAAGAAAAGCAGTTCAAAAGCAAAAGAACATGTCAAAATTTGTTTTACTACACCTTTTTTGAACAAGTGCCAGTATAAAATTTTTGGCAAACGCACAACTTCCAGAGAACCCCATGCGTAATAAAAGGTGTAATAAAAAGTAGCAATAATCGTAGACTATATAAATTTGATATGATATTATATTTTGGGTTTACTTTTATTATATTATGTTTATCAAATTTTCACATTACTACAAGTAATTCAGTAAAGCAATAACTGGGTTTTACGAATTAAAAACTTTATTATCATGCTTTTGTTTTCGTGTTACAAAACAGCAATAATAGTAACCAATGTTATATACATTTTAATTTACAAATTATCTTAGTACAATACAAATTTTAATTATCTTACAAAGACTTATAATCGATTGTTTTGAAATCAATATTCCCGAGACGATATAAAAAGCTTCAAAACTTCTTTCAAACTTCAAATCTATACAAGTACAGCATCATACACAATGATGTTCACATTTTATCAATATTATTTAATCATAGCGTGTTTTGATTTTAAATATGGATAAACATATCTATATATATTTACTAACTAATATAATGTATACATTACCAAAGCATTGTTAAAAGCTTGTACTTAAAAACTTTTCATAAAAATTGTAAAATACATCAGCTATACCCAAATCACAATCAAGATTCAATCTTTTTTTTTTAAATTATTCCTAATTTTTAACTTACTTTTCTTATGCCAAAGTTTTTTCTACTTTCATTTAGATTTTTAAATATTTTTTGGAGTAATTAAACATCGAATCATGGAATCAGTAAGTTTCATAGAATGGCCAAAAATATTAATGGTAAGATATTCCAACTTTTTTAAACCAAAAGGTTTGCTGTTTGAACGTGTGTTGTTGTTGTTATTGTTGTGCACCTCAAGGGCTTCATAAAGCTCACGCATTGCACCACCATGCTGATTTGGCAAATCTAAATACAAGGCTTCGAGTGTTTTTGACCATCGATTTGACAGAATTTCAAGTATACTACCCCAAGGTATATAAGTCTTTTTACTAACCAACTTAAAACAGACTAGTTGGTCACTACCTGTAGAAGTAATTTGTTCAAAAAGTCTCAAGTTCAATTCATCGCCATCGGAATAAATCTCAAATTTTGTCAACTGTAGGCATGCAAACCATTCGGTATTAATATCAAAATCTATGCAATCAAATGCAATAGATAAAGTTTTAATGTTTTGATGATATTTGGCAAGCATTGAATTTACAATACATCCAGGTGTGTGACTAACATCTAATTTTTTTAAGCATTTTAGTTCTGTAAGGGGTAGTGTCTCTTCTAAAAGTTGCAAAAGAGTATCCTTGTTGTAACCCACTTCATTAGAGCACATAGAAGATGAGCGGAAGTCTAGATGAAGTACTTTCAAATTAGGCATGAGCTTTAGCCAATTTTGCAACGTAATGTAATTTGCGATGGTATCATCATCTTGATCATCCTCATCATCATCATCACCATTTACCTCCTCGTCGTTATCATCATTATCCTCAGCAAATAAATCAAACATTGTGCTTATAACTGCGCACATAATATGACACCCGTAAGTTTCTAATAATTGGTTTGTATCAACTTCATAGAAGTGTGCAACCTTTAAATCCAAACTAACTGAACGATCCAGAAAAGGCGATTTGTTTCCTGCTCCACCTGGATGAGTGTCCTTAAAGTGCGAGACAAACCGACCTGCCTCAGAGTTGTACACTGTATATTCATGGTTCAGCAAGGTATATGATTCGCATTCTTTGTCACACAGGCGTTCAACGCTTTCGTTCCACTTTTTGCATACAAGTCGACAATTCAAAGTTGCTCCATTAATAAGCCTATCAAACGGTTTGATTTTATTATCATATCTCCTGCTATGCAGTAAACTCAAAATTTTCGGGAACAGGTACTTTGTCCGTGATGGCAATAATATATTGCGGAAGAACAAAGATGCATTTGAAAGATCCTCCAAAGTCTGTTCGTCTGTCAACATACCAATTATTAAAGACCAAACCTGCAAAGAAATACGTAATACAGTTTTAAAAAAATAATTACAACAACTTTACCCTTTAGCTAAGAAAGCAACGTTAGTAGAATAATGTAAAAAAAAAGTATATATAAATATATAATTGACTTACCTCTGAGGGAAACATTTCCAACCAAACAGATTCATCATAATTTTCCTTCATACTACATGAACTAGTAGTACCAGAAGACTGAGGCTCAACATATTTTGTCGTGGAATCCATGGTCGTGAATTTGCAACTTGTTGTATTGGTAGATTGGTGTTGGATAGTGTATTACTGCTCAAAATAAATTGGATGTACTTTTGACAACACAAGGGCAAAAAATGTTAATTATCAGTATTTTTAGAACGAAACCAAATTTTTCTACTCCAACAGGTATAATTTTATATCCACAATTAGAAGTTGTTTTTACAATTACCTTCTCAGGTTGATAGTTTTTGTATTTAATAAGCTACTCAATTTGAATTCAATTATAAACTTAATTCAAAGTTTGGTTGCTAAACAGATACTTGATCGTTGCACTTTTAGGGTAAATTGTTTACATCACCAGACACATTAAACTACAGGCACTAATACTGTTGTTCTAAAATCCAGATAGTCCGACAAAAAGTCAAGTGCCAAACAGCAAAGAAACAAGGAAGACGTGGTATTTGTATAATGTTGTTGTACAAAGAACATATCAAGTGCTAATGGGTAATGTTTTTTAACCGAACACTTTGTGTTGTTCCAAGTAATAAAAGGTTCCTACATATGTACCAAACAGCTACAAAAATGGAAGGAAAAATTTTATCTGATAACTGTGGTCCTTCTCAATAAACCAAATATGCCTACAAATAGTCAGATGCCAAACACTATTTATTATTACGTAGAGCAGCAAAACGTAGTATTCTAATAATGGTTGATGTTAAAAGAATCAAATATGCCTACAAATAGTCAGATGCCAAACACTATTTATTATTACGTAGAGCAGCAAAACTTAGTATCTTAAGATTGGTTGCTGCTTATACATACAAATAGTTCTACAAATAGTCAGATGTCTCAAACACTACTTGAAAAAGCATAACGTATTATCCCAACTGTTGTTCAAAAAAGCAAAAAAAATCCACACACACACACATATATATATTAAGTTTCAAAGGATTTTATTATATGAAAGAAACCAATTTACAATATATTTACATACATCATTTGACTGCAAAACAAACAAAAATACCCCTACTTTTTTGCGCGCACACATATGGAAATTATATTATAGAACATTTTGAATTACATTTTCTAGTTCTATTTTTTTTTAAATTTTAGTTATTCATCTTGAATATTAACAATAATTAACGTTTTACTACTCGTACAAAACAAAGTTTAATCTAAACAACATCATATAATAATATTACACAATACAAATGAATCAGGCACGACAAAATAATATAGCGTTGTATCCGATAATCTTTATAGTTTCTTAAATAATACAAGTTCTTTTTTATACATAATTTGGATTTTTATCTAAAGAGGGAGTTTATTTGCTTTATAGAACCATAATTTATTCCTAAACCATAACTATTCCTGTAAGTAAATCAACTGCAATTGCTGTAAATGATCAAAATTTTGAGTCTGATTATGGGCGTTGATATTTTACCAACGTAATAGTTTGATTATTGTATTTACCCCTAGCAATAATAACCTCTGCCAAGTTTGGAAATATTACCCAAATGTTTGACATTTCAATTCGGTTCTCAAATCCTAACCATTCAATAGTTTGCCAACTTAATGCCTCAGCATAACACGGGTTTTCCAAATTTCCTTCCTCGTCATAATCTATATGAATCTCAAGTTTCTTTAGATTGTATTTGGCTTGTAGCAGGAAATCAATATTATAATACGGTACTAAGTGAATCCTAATGTGCTCAACAACTGGTAGTTTTAAAGTAGAGTACTCTGAGTGATGCCAGAACATGTTTTCTCTTCCGAATTCTGGTGGCGTCTTTGGAAATCCAATTGAAAGCATCATTAGCGATGATGATGGTAAGGGATCGTTATTATTATTATTATGACTACCACTACCAGAAGTCGTAGTACAAATAGTAAAAGCGTTCTTTAATGTATTGCCAAGAGCGCTGAAAAATATTTTCCACCCGTTTAAAGTAGTCGGATTTTTACCAAACAGGTCAGTCCATCCTAAAATACTTAAACAACTTTTCCCTAGCAATGTCGTAGGCAAACTTGCGAGGTTTCGTTCGCTATCGTAAGCAGAACAACATGCCCAATCCAGACTGCGCAAATGTTTAAACCGTCTTAGCATATCGTGAAAATTATACCCTTGTGTATGATAAGAAAAGTACAAATACAAATCCACCATCACTTGTGGGTTTGCTGCTAATAACAAATCAGATGCCACTGCTAGTGGTACATTGAATAGACCTATTTTCTGCAAATTGTTTAACGTTAAAACTCCCATAGTATTATTTGCACGTAATTCTGCCAACATTCTTGTCTGTCTTGTCCTACTATATCGTACCTCTTTACAATCCCATGTAACATGTAAAATTGTTAAAGCGGGCATTAACACTAACACTCGTTTAAAATTTTCATACTTTTGAATCAAAGTTGTATTATCTCCTCTTTCTGTCAAAAACAAAATCCTAATATCCGATCCAAACAGTTGCAAAAACCCGTACAGTGAAACCAAAAACAGTCGCCTTGCTTCTCCTACCGCCAACTTATCCTTTATATTTATAAGCCTTCCAATAAATGGATTTTTATGATCACGATGATAAGTTTTCGCAAATTTTAAAACAAACTGCCGTACTCTTGCCATACTCTCAAACGTATATGCTTTACATATTTCTCTTCTAAGTGCTCCAAATCTAGATTCTACAAATAGTTTGTCTGAAGTGGACGAAAGGCTAGTGTCTAAATATTTCTCAATATATTCATCTACTGCAACTTTACATGATTTGCTCAATAGCCGTGTATTTAGCAACAGATACTTTGTTGTTGGTGTAGTTGTTTTATGTTGTTGTTGTTGCTTGTCCTCTTGCCCTTCTAACATCTTCAACGTGTCAAATCTTGTTGAATGCTGAAGATATCCGCGAATATATGTGGCAGTCAGTGCTTTTCCGGTCAGTTGTCCTATACGTTGCCTCATTAGCAAGTCCCTCAGGTACACATTGGAATTTGATATATTAGTCATTGCTACATAGTCATCCGTAAGATTTGCAAGAACCATTTCCCATACCTTTTTTAAACAAACATAAAATACATAACAATATGTTAAAACTGTTAAAAATGGTTTTTATGTACTTAAACAACAGTAATATTACCAACTGTTCTAGTAGCAACACTTACCAACTCAGGTATCAATTCCTGAAGCTGTATAGCTTCCTTCCTTGCTTGAGCCCAAACACAAATCTCCTTGCTTTTGTCGTCTTGCATGGCATCTTCCATTTGGATACCTTTTAGTGCAGCTAGCTTATAGGAGCCTGTAATTTATACAATAAACTAAAAATCATCACTATACTCAAATAGTCAAAGGGTGTTTACATTTAGGACCAACTAAAAAATGTAATAAAATGTAATAAAAACAACTACGAGTACATTACTCGTACATACAATAATTTTTACTGAAAATAATATTTTCAAATCTAAAATCTAAGTAAAAAAATACTAAATTTAACTAAACTAGATTTTGACAACTTGTCGATCGTTTTGCCTTTTTATACAAATATGTTAATGTTATAACTTCACATTTATCAAAACAGTTCAACTAGTATAACACCAAAACTTTTTTATTTATTCTAATTATTTATTATACTGTCTTGATCATACCAGTCGCTACAAACAAATTTTTAAAAATTTAAAGTTACTCAAATAAAGCCCTCCTCTTTGTTATGGAGACATTTTTGAATATTTACATAAACTAAGATTCATTGGTGCCATAACTGAAATACATAACTGAAATACAAGGACACACACACACACACACACACACACACACGCCCTACGTTTAAACAGCCAAGCCTGTAGTAAGAAAAAACCTTTGGTTTTATATAAAACCGTTTTCTATGTTAAAATATATGATAACCTGGCTTGCTACTACTTTAATATTTACATTTTAAAACAATTAACGTTGATATTGGTGAATCAATAAGAACCAATATATGGAACTTACTGTTATTGTTGACATGTTATGTTATTGATAAACCTAGTATACTTTTATATTATAAAAAATACTTTTCCACGCTAAGGCAGCAAAATTTCTTGATAGGTATGTGTTGAACAGATACGTTGAATTCCAGTTTTGTAATGTTCTGTATGTTTTCGTATCATGCCTTTCACCGTTAAATTTAAGGTTAAGGACTGATCATGTTTACCACAAAAAATGTCAGATGCGGCGTTTATGATGTTAGAAGCCCGTGTGTATAAAGTATAGTATTTTTTTAAGTGATCTAGTTTTTTGTCAGGAGGGAACGATAGGATGCTCAGGATTCCCAAGTTATAGTATATGAACCCATTATATTTGCATATTATCATTTAATTATTATTGTGATGAACTGAAATACCTTATGCACTGTCATGTTTTTTATTTATTTAAAATAATAAAACCTCGTTACATAATATGCTCGCATGTTGTATAAATAAAATTAAATACAAATAATTGATTTGTAAAAGTATGTACAAACTTACAGCAACATAGTATATCTCAACGTCATTGTGTTAAAATTATCTTATCTTATATCCTAAGGAGGTAGGTAGTATTTAAAAGTAACGCACATTTTTATAATGCTGTACATTATAATATACAAACCACATATAATATATAATCGAATTTTTTACAATGGAAATGTGCATACAAAATGTCTTATTTCTTAAAATGGTAATATTAATAAGGCTTAAATGTTGATGTGGCTTCTAATATATACAACCTTTACTTTTCCGACAAAGTACAATTTCTTACACTAGCAGGCATTTCAGCTTTGCAATAAAAGCTCTGTCCATCTACTATGCTCGATGTTGTTGTTGTTGTAGTCGCAATTATCTTCGTGACATAAGAATTTCCAGATAAGCCGCCACCACCACCATCAGCAATCTTTTCGGTCACCGTGTCTATTGATAACGTGCCAGATTTAGCAGCCTCTATAACACTACGTGCTACAAATTCCGCCTGTATCCGCTTCAGTTGTTCATCATTTACAGGATTATCATCTTTAAAAATAAAACCTTGTTCTGGTTGTTCAACTGAAGAAGATGATATATGATCACAACGAGCTTTTTTGCGTGATATTTCATATTCCTTTTAAATAATATAATAAATTGAATGAATGAAAATAGTTTATGAATAAAAAGTGTAGTAAAAGTATATAACTTTACTGATTATTATTAAACATGTTCAAAGCAACTTACATTATGTGTCACACCAATAATACGTCTTTTAGTCGTCTTTTCAATAACACTTGGATGGCAATTGGGAACAACCTAAAAAAAAATTTAAAAAAATCAATCATCATCATTGTCATTGTTTTTTATTCTACAAAAATTTTTAATGATGAATTAAATTTTTTTCCAATCAATATAATTCCTTATAATACACTGATTTGTTTACATTTATTATAATTATAATTATTATAATTATTATTAAAAGATTTGTCTTTTACCTGCAAGTTGCTCTCCGACAATAATGAGTTTTCAGCATCTAATATGCTCTTTGCCTGCTCCAAAGCCTGATATGCAGTCAAGCGCGTAGATGGATCCAGTACAAGTAGTCCACGAATTAAATCAATACTTTTCAAAGTAACGTTAACATCTCTGCATAAAAAAAACAACTATATCTAGTCATTCAAGAAAATTTTTTCATTTGACTTTTATTTAAAAAGGTATTTTATAAACCATGATTTGAAGTACTCTTAGTAATAATGTTAATAATAATTTTTTTGTTTCAATTTACTTACACTGGAATTTCAAATACCCCAGCAAGAATCTTCTTGAAAAGAGTATTCCTATCCTTATCATAAAAAGGAAACTTTCCGTACAACATTGTATAAAGGATAACTCCAAGCGACCATGCATCAGATGGCTTACCTTTAAAAAAAATAATAATATTATGCCCAACAATTTTCCATTTAAAAAAAACATTAAGGGCACTAAAGCAACCAGGGGTATTGTATAAAAAATCTTATCTTTACCGTACATGCGTATGGCTGGTTGTTTCTGCATATTTCTGGAGCAACATAGGCAGGGGAACCACACCGGTCCTTTACAAGCGCGTCATCGCTGCAAAGATGTCTTCCAAACATAAAGTTTGCAACCTTTACGTCTTGAGTATCTTTGTAATAAATCACATTTTGGAGTTTTAAATCCCGATGGACAACATTTAACTATAAAGTATCCAAAATAAAACTGTGTACTACAATGCAAATATTTATATTATTCATACTTCTTGAAGCTGTTTTAATATAATACTTACAGAATGTAGCCTTGCAACGATTTTCAAGAGTTTGTAAAATATTCGAATGGCCTCAGATTCGGGTATTTGTCTTCTTAAGATTACCTCGTGTTGCATATTAGTTAAGCTGTTGTAGGTTGGACTAAAATCATGGCATATGTGGCAGTCTAACACTAGATAGACATAAGTTGTTTCTTTGGAAAGAATTTCACCACTTATTCCGTCAATGGTTTCTTCATTAGTAGTTTTCTGTTTATAATAAAACCAAATACAGTTGATTTTATCATATACGTAATTAACAAACAACCAAAAATGTTATTCTTGTTTCTCTTAGTGCTTTAAAATATTTTTTACAATAAACGTATTAATAATTACTTTTAGAATTCCATGCTCTTGGATGATTCCTTGCTCGTCCTTCAGAAATGTAAGTAACAAATGTTCATTTAAAATTGCGGTAGACCCATGCTGGTCGTCCTCTGTTTTTTTCTCTCCCACTGGTTTAAGCCTTAGGGCCTTTGTGATTTATAAGATAAACAAATAAAGTGCCATTACTGGATTTGTTTGTAATGTTGTTTTATTAACTAATTGATTGTTTGACTGATTAATCAAATTAGTTGTAAAGGTAGTGTAGCCGCAGAAGTAGTAGATGCGCCTTTACCCGTATGACATAAAATTCATCTGTTTCTTCTTTACGCGCCAAGTAGTTTTCAATGCACTTTACTGGAGATGAATCGTCTTTTGGCCCCAGGCGGAACGGGCCAACAGCTCGTGGTATCATTTTATATGATTTTGCCTGTATTTAATAACTTTCAAAACTGGAACCAACCACATAAAAGTCTTCAATGCAAGTATTTAAACGAAAAAAACTTCACTTTCCGTTTATCCACAGGAAGTATCTTTCGTTATATATTTCCAAAGCTATTGTATTGAACGCAAGTAAAATATTACAATAACAAACTTGAGGGTAAAAAGTTATGATCATACCAAGATGAATGGTTGCAAATGAAGACGACTTTTATAAAAAGAACTTTTCCACAGCTCTTAAGTTTCTTTTTAACCTTACTACAATTTACAAGTTCACAATGCACAATTTTATAGCAAAAAATATCCAACTTATAATTTTGGACAAATCAATCTTTATTTATAACATAGAGACTTATTCTCAATATCTTCAAAAATATCTAAACAGTAAGAATATTTTGGTTTCTTACTAGAGGGTAAACTTTTACAAAAGCAGGAATTGCGAAATCTTTGAAGTGTGGGCTGTATGAATTGATTAAGCGCGCCACGGAATACGTTTGATTTTCAAATTTTGCATATAATTAAATATTTTTAATATACTTTATATTTGTTGGTTATCCCATGTTGTAATTATATTTAGATATGAAAATAATCGAAATTTTAAATTTAGCCAACATACATTGCCCACGTAAACTAGCTTTCTTGTATTTTAATTTTATCAAAATTTAAAATTTAGCCAACATACATTGCCCACGTAAACTAGCTTTCTTGTATTTTAATTTTATCAAAATTTAAAATTTAGCCAACATACATTGCCCATGTAAACTAGCTTTCTTGTATTTTAATTTTATCAAAATTTAAAATTTAGCCAACATACATTGCCCATGTAAACTAGCTTTCTTGTATTTTCAATTTATCAAAATTTAAAATTTAGCCAACATACATTGCCCATGTAAACTAGCTTTCTTGTATTTTAATTTTATCAAAATTTAAAATTTAGCCAACATGCATTGCCCATGTAAACTAGCTTTCTTGTATTTTAATTTTATCAAAATTTAAAATTTAGCCAACATACATTGCCCATGTAAACTAGCTTTCTTGTATTTTCAATTTATCAAAATTTAAAATTTAGCCAACATACATTGCCCATGTAAACTAGCTTTCTTGTATTTTAATTTTGTCAAAATTTAAAATTTAGCTGACATGTTTTTTACTTTCTTATTACGCCGATCTTATGTTTTAACTTTATCAAAATTTAAAATTTAGCTGACATGTTTTAGGTACTTAATCAACTAGCCCTATAGTTAAGATAGTTAAACTTTATTCAAACTTAAATTTAATTAATATCAACGGCCCATATGCAAACAAGCTATCTTGTATTTTAACTTTCTCAAGAAAATTTAAAACTTATTTCAAATTATTTCACGTGCGGATTCAGTTAGTCTTATTTTCTATTAAACCATGTTGTAAATTGAGCAATGTTGCATTGTCGACGTATTAAGCAGCCAGTCCTAAATTTTATTTTTTAAACCAATTTTGAAATAAACTGATGAATTTATACTTGAGTGCAATTAAATTATTATTAAACAGACACAATGCAAATAAAAATGTCAAATGTTTTTTAAATTTTACTTTATTTTTGTATTCATAATCTGTTTTTTTACAATTCCAGATGTACAATTGTTAGAACGATGATTGCTTTAACCTCTAAATATAAAAAATATCACACATACTTATTTGGATGCATGCTTATTTCATTTTCGTAAAAAAATCAAATAATTAGAATCAATTTTAATTTTTGATAATGTCTATTGTAACCGTAAATTACTATTTCTTACCACTATTTTAGTAAGAAACCAAACCACTATTAAGACAAAACGACACATACATTAACGACGACAACAACAAAACATCATCATTTAAAGCATAACCATTCATTTATACATCCTTCAACAACAATTTATAAAAAATACATGTGTTGTAGCAAGATTTTTTTTTTGCGTAGTGCTGTACAATCGTTTTTTTACTTTTCCTCACGCCAATCATTTTCCATCTGAACTTGCGCTTCTTCCTCGGCTGTATAGTCATTTTTAATACCAAAAGCCTTACGAACGTCCTCCGGTTTCTTTCCAATCACAAATTTAGCCAAATAATTTCCAGAAGCTTCTCGCAAACAATCAATGTTGAGAAAGTCTGCCGCCTGTAACAAATTATATATATTAACACGATTGTACTATTTTTTTATAAATCTACAAATTGTTGCATACATAAAGCAAATTATGAAATCTTAAAAAAAAAACAAGATATGATGATAAAAACTATTTGTAAGAATTATGTTGCAAAGAGCAAAAACATACCAAAACTAGCTCACACAATGTTCCAGTGTCTAAATCATGCAGAAAATCTTTTTCCCATCCTGATATTTCCTTCTTGCGCTTTTCCTGGTTCTCATCCTTTTCACGTGGTAGTGGATTGACCTGGTCAAAGAAAAAAATATTGTTGCTAACCAATTAGAAAACTTGAATCTTGAAATTGATATTATTTGCATTAAACTAAAAACATCAATATCTATCAACATTTCTTAATGGGATTTTGACATCCGTATTATTATTATTATTGCTAATTAATTTTTATATTGCACACACTTCATGGAATTTCATCCATTTAATTGCAAGGTCCAAAACCACCGAGTTCACGTTACTCAAGCGAACGTGCTTTACAGATCTCTCCTGTTGATCGCACTTTTTCATGATCGTCTTTGAACTGCGTAGATTATTTAGATCCTCCGTAAAGAGAACTGAGTCAGAGCTGACTATTTTAACGTTGACCATGTTTTCTTCTTTTCCTAAAACAGTATTCAAGAAACTTTGTAGAATAGGCATGTTTACCAATTCTTTAATGTAAAAAACACACATTCCTACAGGTTTATGAATATAAGCAGAAGAATAAAGTAATTTTTTTAAAAACCATATAAAATCATGCTCACCTTTTTTTTCACCAAGTACAACGCTGTGACTGAACAGAACCAAAAGCTTTTGTTACTTTGCTTTTAATAGTACTTTATTATACATAAAGTTAATATAGTATAGTTATATTCAAGAACAAAGTTGAAACAAAAGTAAATAAAGCAATAAAATTACAGCTGTATCACTAAGCTCAAGTTGCAATAACTTATATGCACGGTAAGCACCACTGGTAGCAAAGTATATTGTTTTAGCTAGAAATGTCAGATACAAGTAGTGTTCAACAAAATATATAAGCAAGTCGTACGAGTTACTTCAACTCAGCAAAAAAAGTATGTTCAAGACACAAAATACAAATGAAAGGTAGTGTACGTACTGTTGTTGTTGTTTCAAACCGTCGACAAGTAGAAAAAAATCAAATACTATCTTAACTAGTAACAACAAACTACTTAAAAACTGCGTAATCTTTATATTATTTTAAACCAAGTTAATAATTTGGGCAACATCAAATGCCTGCGTAAGCATGTAGTCATCTAATTTAATTATATGTCAATGTTTAGAATTTATAAGCCTTTACTTTTACTTATGTAGTAAATGAGCAGCATGTCTCTCATATAAGTAAATTAAAACCAAATTTGAGATTCAAATATAAATCTTATCTAATTTGTATAGATAAGAAACTGGACCAATAACTATGTACTTGTTGACCAGCATGTCCAATGTTTTACGTTAAATCGTGTCAAAATTTTGCAAACGTATTTGATGTATCTATGTAAGTAAAATGTGTTGTTTTATAACTTATTCGAAATTTAAACTTTTTGTTAATACTTTAATATACACATAATCAGCTAGTCAGAAATCGGTTAAGTGGTAAAATTGTAAATTATATTCAGCTACTTTACATTGAATACGTAAGCTGCAAATTTATATATATTCAAATATACCCACATAAAATTGTGTATAAATGTATGCATGTGCTAAAAACTGAAACTAGCATGGTAATTTAACCAACACAAAGCAAGTCAAAATATTATGTTGTTGTTATTTTATTTGTATTTATTTTTTTAAAAACGTATTTTACATTATGACAAGTACAACTGCTAAAAAACACTCAATACTTTAAATTTATAAAGAATCTATAAATCCATTGTATTCTAACAACGATGAATTGAAAGAATCTAAGTAATAAGGCTTTAGGAATATCCAAACCAGTTCTTAAAGACACAATTAATAAGGACAACAATATCATCAAAATTTCTCACCATCATCATCACCAACTGGTAGGTTATAAACATAATAATAATAATAATAACTACAAGTTGAGTACTAACCTACTTACTAACAACTTCATAAGAGCAAAAAAATTTTTCTAGTTAGTGTTCTTTTTTACTATTTTAAGTTTACTTTTCCTCACACCAATCATTTTCCTTCTGAACTTGCGCTTCTTCCTCTGCTGTAAAGTCATTTTGAATGCCAAAAGCTTCACGAATCTCTTGCGGTTTCTTTCCAATCACAAATTTAGCCAATGAGCTTCCCGAAACTTCTAGCAAACAATCAATGTTGAGATAATCTGCCGCCTGCAACAAAAATTATTATATTTTTATTATTTATATAATTTAATTGTACTAATCATAAAAAAATGCAACACACAGTTCTAAATATATAAAATTACAAAATCATGATAAAAATTTATAACAAAAGGTTAAGTAATGTTTTATTAGCCATACCAAGATTAACTCAAACAATGTTCCAGGATCCAAGTCATGCAGATAATCCGTTTCCCACTGTGATATTTCTAGTTCACGCTTGGCCTTCTCCTCATCTTTTTCACCTGGTAATGGAGGATTATCCTATTAAAAGAGAAAATTTTACAAACAATTTACAAAACATTCATAAGTATTACAAAACACATCTACAAGCAAACATTTACAATAAAATTTGATAAAGCTCCGAATAAAATTATTGTACATACTTCATGGAATTTCATCCACTTAATAGCAAGATCCAGAACAACCGAGTTTACGTTAATCAAGCGAATGAACTTCTCACTCCCTCGCTCGCCTTCTTGTTCATCACACATTTTTTTGATGGTCTTTGAACGGCGCAGAGTCTTCAATTCCTCTTTAAAGATGACTTCGTCAGAGCTTACTATCTTAACGATGGACATTTTCTGAAAGCAAAATACAAAAATAATATATAAATATATGATGATACAGACTAAATATGTATAAAAAGTATGAAACCATAAGTTAATCATGCTCACCTGGTGTTCACCAAGCACTGCAATACAGACAAACTTCAAATTTGCTTCCCTTCCTTTAACACTTGATTATTTTTTAAAACAAATATTACAAGAATTACACTTTGTTATTACTAAAATAAAATCTCTTCGTAATGATGAAGTTTGGTGTTGAAAGTTTTTAAAAATAAAAGCCCAATTTAAAACTTTTAAATCACTAAACACTAGTTGCAATAACTGATATCCATCGTGCAGTGAATGACCCAATATTAGAAAAGTATCAAAGTAAAAGTTATGTGAAATACAAACATAAGATTTCTCTTGTTCAAAATAAATATTTAATAATGAAAACAAGTTTTACGATTTACACTTACAAGTCTATAGAGTATATGAAAAAAATGTGTATATCTCGTTTAGTTTTGCCGTGGCGTAAAAAACAACAATTCTGATTGAACAGAAGCTTATTTGTTTGAATTTGGTTCCTTTATGTTTTGTGTTGAACAAAAAATCGAATGTAAGAAATCAACCTTTTTTTATTGTTAGTGAACTTGTACTAAACCTAAAAGGAGCAGAAATAGGAACAAGTATTCAAGTAACATAAAAAAACAAATCCTGAATATTAAAAACAATGGTAGTGTACGTACTGTTATTCAAACGTCCGACAACTATAAGAGTGCAAATATCTACTAACAAACGCAGTATTGTTACCTGTTCTCTAAAAAGAAAGATAATGTGAAGCAACAAATGGCACTTGAAAAAAAGCAACTAAGCACATACAAGTCTACAGAACCCAAAGTCAGGCAAAAACGCAATTTAAACGAGCGAAACGTATTATCGCTTCTTACTACGTCAAAGATCCGAAAAGTCAAGCAAAAGGTCAAGTGCCAAACACTTACTTCAAACCTAAAACGTATTATCGCTTCTTACTACGTCAAAGATCCAAAAAGTCAAGCAAAAGGTCAAGTGCCAAACACTTACTTCAAACCTAAAACATAGTATCGTTTTTTAGAACCAAAGTTCCAAAAAGTCAAACAAAAGGTCAAGTGCCAAACAATTACTCCAAACCTAAAACATAGTATCGTTTTTTAGAACCAAAGTTCCAAAAAGTCAAACAAAAAGGCAAGTGCCAAACACAGGCTAAAAACATAAAACATAGTATTGTTTTTTAGAACCAAAATTCCAAAAAGTCAAACAAAAAGGCAAGTGCCAAACACAGGCTAAAAACATAAAACATTGTATTGTTTTTTAGAACCAAAATTCCAAAAAGTCAAACAAAAAGGCAAGTGCCAAACACAGGCTAAAAACATAAAACATAGTATTGTTTTTTAGAACCAAAATTCCAAAAAGTCAAACAAAAAGGCAAGTGCCAAACACTTACTTCAAACCCCTAACATAGTATTGTTTTATACAATCACAGTACCCAGAATTCAAGCAAAAACGCAAGTGCCAAACACAGTCTAGAAAATTAAAACTTGGTCTTACTTATTCTTTCCATTATTTAAAAAGCCAAACTACTATGCAAATGCCAAACACTCTTAGGCTAAAAACCTAAAACATAGTATTCTTTTTAGAACGAAATTTTCAAAACGTCAAGTAAAAAGGCAGGTGCCAAACACTTATTTCAAACCTAAAACATACTAGGGGTTTTTTAAAAACAAATTCCCAAAAAGGCAAGAGCCAAACACCAACTGAAAGCTGAAACGGTATTCTTCCTTTTTTTGTTTTGATTTTAAACATAAACGAGATATATGGTCATTTACAAAACAATAAGTAAAACATGATGTGCCATAGCATACTTGGTCATGCTCAAAAACTTTGCCGTTTAAAAAAAAATATTTTTATTACAATAATTATTTGTTTTATTGTTAGTTTCCTTTGGTTTCATAAAATGCGATATTTTTTCCGTACATCATATTTAATTCAAAAAATTTGTATACATTCACAAAACATTATTTTTATAGTCTTTAAGTATTTTGTCGTAGCAAGACAATTAAACAAGTGTAAGAATAAAAGAGACAAAACAAGAATTCATTTAGAAAAATTATAGCCTTATAGTTTGTTTTACCATGAATAGAATTCTCCAAAGCACACAAAAATGAAAGTCATCTGAAACGTTTTATTACAAACAAATATAAAATAAAAGTGCTAAATGAATTCTCGCGTTACTTGCTCGCCTTTCCACTGTTCGAATGTTTCAACAAATCCGTTGTAAAAAATATTCGACGTCTTGTCATCGGTTTACGAAATGACACTACATTCGTCATTTAAAAATTTCCTTCGTAACAAGCAATTTCGAAACGCCAGGGAAAGTTAAATGAAAATACACTAAATAGCCTCCGCATAAAGTACAAACTACTACGGAATGTAAAACTTTTGACGAGATCTCAATGGTAAGCTCCAATTTGATTTACTACATTGACGCAATGCTGCAAGACATCTTTAACTGTTCACAAGATTTTGGGGGAAAGAATGTCATTGTTGCTGGTCATATGCAACAGCTTCCTCCTGTTAAAGGCCGTCACGTGTTTCTACCTCCAAAATTTGACGAAACAATAGGTGTTGATGATATATATTCCTCACAACTATCTGTGGGATCGTTTCGAATACTTTGAGCCAGACGAAATTATGCGACAGCGCGGAGGTTTAGAATTTTGTGAAGCTTTAAATAGAATGTCCGAAGGATGCATGAGAGAAGTTGACGTTGAGTTGATCAAGTCTAGAAAACTAACAGAGAGTAATAAACCACCAGACCAGACCATACGGCTTTTTGTCACAAGAGATGGCTGCAATCAGTATAACGACGACTTTCTAGCATCGCTTACAACTGAGGGATCATACGCAGTGGCTCATGATATTGTTCAGGGTAAAGCATGTTTACTATAAAAAATTATATGCAGGTATATTTGGGTTAGTATATAAGTAATAAAGCAGGCACATGCCTACATGTAGCGAAGTAGCGAAAGCTAGTTTGCCGGTTATACAAAGCTTATGACAAATCGACATAGACATAACTCAACAGACAAAAGCCCAAATATATTAGAATTATAGAAGTAATTGAGATATATACGGAAAATTAAGAACAATTTGAACAATCTGACTTCAGATTCGTCAGTTTGGTCAAAATCTGCTGGTCACATCAAGCATTGGAACATTGCAATGGTTCATCAAGCCTAAGCATTGTGTCGTCGTTGTAAAAATTCATAAAGGAACAGACACTGACTGTACACTTGCAACTTCTCTACAGAACTTTGACTTTAGAGAATAGTTTCTTTGTATCACAGCTCCAAATAGGCTGGCAAAAAGAAAAGTGCCATACATTGACTGCAATCTTGAAACGTAGTATTCTGTCTCTTTGTATCACAGTTCTAAATATTCAAGCAAATAGTAAAGTGCCAAACCCTTACTTCTTTAACAAAACGTAGTATCCTTTTTGTATGGTATCTTTAAACACCTGCTCACTGTGAGAAACCCTGACCACAAATTATTAAAAAGTCTTTCAAAAAAGCAACCAAATAGTAAAGTACTAATAGCTTATTGTATTAGGGCAAACCCGCTAACGTTTTTGGTTTCATGTTAATGAATTTAGCATGTTAATTTTGAAAAGTTTTTTATTCAGCCTTCTTTTTAAAAGTCTTATCCAACCAAATAATTTTTTGCTTCTTGTTAAAGCCATCATTCCCTGCTCCAAAGTTTCTTGCCAGCCAGAAACTTTTTCACTTCACCTTAAAGCCTTCATTCCCTGCTCCAAAGTTTCTTGCCAGCCAGAAACTTTTTCGCTTCATCCTAAAGCCATCATTCCCTACTCCAAAGTTTCTTGCCAGCCAGAAACTTTTTCACTTCACCTTAAAGCCATCATTCCCTGCTCCAAAGTTTCTTGCCAGCCAGAAACTTTATCGCTTCATCCTTAAAGCCATCATTCCCTGCTCCAAAGTTTCTTGCCAGCCAGAAACTTTTTCACTTCATCTTAAAGCCATCATTCCCTGCTCCAAAGTTTCTTGCCAGCCAGAAACTTTTTCGCTTCATGTTAAAGCCATCATTCCCTCCTCCAAAGTTTCTTTCCAGCCAGAAACTTTTTCGCTTCATGTTAAAGCCATTAATCTCTGCTCCAAAGTTTCTTGCCAACCGGAAACTTTTTCGCTTCATGTTAAAACCTTTACCCACTTCTTAATGGCCTTCTGTCAACCAAATTTTTTTTTTTCGCTTCATGTTAAAGCCTTTGACCACTCCTTCATGGTTTCCTGTCAACCAAACATTCTTTCTCTTCACGCTTCATTGTCTTTCTTATTGCCTATATGATGATACCTTCTCCCAGCCTAATTATTTTTTTTTATCCAATTAAGATTATATATAATATGCTTTATTCTACTTGAGGTATTTCTTGTTCAGATATTCCAAATTCAAGTAAAGTAAAGTTTTGTTTTGCTTCTTTTAGGGCAATTATCTATATATATTTTATATTTATCTATACTTATCTATATTAATATTAACTTCTGACTTATGTAGGTAAACAAACCATTAATAAATACATATGTTGTATTATGCCAAGTGTAAAATTTGGTATAGAAATTTGGTAAACAATCAACATTTCGGTCTCTGGTTGAAATGCCTATTTAAATTTATTATTGCTTTATATTTAACAACCAGCCATAATTATACCTGCTAAATAGTGAAAGACTTGTTTTGATTTTGAAAAGGTTTGTTCTAGATTTAACTACATTGGAAAGTATTTATAGATAAACATGTCAACTGCCAAATTGATTGTATTGTTTTTTTATTTTTAATAACATTCTTTATTTATTCGGAACAAAAACTGTACAAAATGTATACAACATGGTGAATCTTAATATATAGACTTATAACTTGTTTCGAAAAAGTTTAAAATATTTGTTTTTTTTTACCTTACTTGTTTTTACCCACTAATATGTTTGAAATCATATTGAAAAATGGCATATGTAGTACATAACCTTTTGCTGCGTTCTACGATTCAATTAATATTATTATTATTATTATTATTATTATTACAATTTGCGATGCTACACCCTCATGTTATCAGCATATTATAATAGATTTGAAGTCAATTGCCTGTTGGGTTACTCAATATTGTGCTTATACGAATATTATTTTGTACCAACTGAATGTAAACTAACTTCAACAAAAATACTTTACACCCTTACAATACTATATTATATAACTTTAAAGTACATGGTAATGTACAGAAAGTTGGATTGAAATATTGCATTATTACATAAGAATACATACATAAGTTATACAGAAAAAAAACTATGCAAAAATTTCATTCAACAAATAGTACAAGATAATGTGCAGATTGTATATATAAAATTGGGATTGTAACACATGCCTCTTAGGTTTAATACTGGGTTTTTGAAAGTAGTAATAATAATAATAATAATAATAACATAATAAAATATGTTCTGAATTTGATTGTTAAACCCTGACAACTCGTGTTATACGCTGTGCATCGCAGCGTTCAAAAACCTCAATAACTCGATTTTGAAGAATCTTTCTGCGCCTCGCCATCATGACCATCTTTTGTTTCGTCTCCGTCATCTGATAACCAGCTCCAGATCGACGACGATGATGATGATAAGAAAAATTCTGTTACACAAATAACCAACAACGCCATATAAAAAACCTTGATTAGTGTTGCAATACCGTTTAAAATTTAAATTGGATTTGTATTATTATTACACTTGTTCTTACCAGCGTACCAAGATTTTTTGCATTCTCGTTATCAAGTAAAATCTCAATAGTTGTAGGCTCAATCATCACGTCGTTGATGGAAAACTCGTGCACAAATCCTAGCTCGTCCATACATTTTACGGAATCAGCATTACTGCTCCTTTAATAAAAATTAATATTATCGTGTTGAAGCTGTTTAGAATATTGACTATATACACGCCCAAAGTTTAAATCTTAAATTTTAAAATACTAATAAAAATGGGTTCTTACAGATTCAAATCTTCGACAACTTCCAATTTAAGAGGTGCTTGTGACATTATTGGACCCGCTGTGAAGAAGATCGTACCTTTAGGTATCCGCTCAACAAGTACACACATGTGTTTTGGATCAAACATATGAGAGTAGCCAGACCGATCTTGCAACATGTGTTTAGATTCGAGCTTTCCAAACTCATAAAAACTTGACCGGTCACCGCGTTTCCAGAATACTACTTTCCCTTTCAACTGGCTTTCAAAATCAAGCAACCTGAGCAACAAAAAGATAAGACCATTATTAGTTAAATACACGATTATATGTAGTTTTGCACAAGTTACAAGTGTTGGTTAAACTCATTACCTTTTTGGTTGAAGCGGAGGATGATTATTTCGAAAAGCCACAGTTCCATCGTCCAACTTGGCCCTTTTGCCTCCCGGAGGTGTGGGACTCTGAGAATCCTTAGAACTCATTATGGTTTCTGCTGGAGTCCCGTAGATAACTGGAAAAATGGTTCCCCTTGGCGTAAGCCAATCCTCCAATGTAGGTGACTGCTGTGCGTACAATACTACCGGCCAGCGAGTTGAAGTGTTGGAAGGTGGTGTTGGTCGAAGACTTGTTACAGCCTTATAATTGCTTGCAGTTTCGGATGTGTTAAGAATAACTTCTCTTGAATAAACCGTCGACGTTTCACTTGAACAACTATTTGTATCACTGCTGTTACCATCAGTTTGCATTATCTGATTGATTAAAAAATGCAAACCCTAATTTCATTCAGATTGATCAATCCACCACAAAAATTTTTTAAACATCGCAAAAGGTTTTTTTGTGGCAATGCCACAGTGCCTATTTAAAAATCAAGTTTAGTTATATGGACAACTTACCCTGAGTGCAGCAGAAATCAAATCACTGTTTTGATCCAGGTGGTTTTCCTCTAAACCGCACCGTCAATCAGTTTTAAAAGGCAAAACTTATCCCAACGTTGTTAAAAATCAAAAGGTCTAATGAAAACTGTCAAACAGTATTACTGGTATCAAGCGTGGTATTATTTCTTTGGGTCAAAGTACCAAAACGTCCGCCGAAACGGCAAGTGTGCAATCCTTAACCAAAACTGATAACGAAGGATCCTTTCTTAGTGGCAGAATACCAAAACGTCAACCTAAAAGAATAGTGTCGCACCCTATACCAAAACTGATAGAATCAAAATAGGATGCTCTCTCTCTTAATGTCAGAATACCAAAAATTCAACCAAAAGGAACGTGTCGCACCCTAAAACAAAACTGATTACGTAGGATGCTCTCTTTTAATTTCAGTGTACCAAGTAAAGTGTCACACCCTGACTCAAAACTGAAAACGTGGGATCCATTCTTTGTGTCAGAACACAAAAAGTCAACCAAAAAGTAATGTGTCACACCCTGATTCAAAACTGATAATGTATGATCCTCTCTTAGTGTCAGAAAACCAAAAAGTCAACCAAAAAGTCAACCAAAAAGTAAAGTGTCACACCCAGACTCAAAACTGATAACGCAGGATCCTCTCTTAGTGCCAGAGTACCAAAAGTCAACCAAAAAGTAAAGTGTCAAACCCTGAAAAAAAACTGATAACGTAGGAACCTCTCTTAGTGCCAGAGTACCAAAAGTCAACCAAAAAGTAAAGTGTCACACCCAGACTCAAAACTGATAACGCAGGATCCTCTCTTAGTGCCAGAGTACCAAAAGTCAACCAAAAAGTAAAGTGTCAAACCCTGAAAAAAAACTGATAACGTAGGAACCTCTCTTAGTGCCAGAGTACCAAAAGTCAACCAAAATAGGAACGTGTCACACCCTTAATCAAAACTGATAACGTAGGAACCTCTCTTAGTGCCAGAGTACCAAAAGTCAACCAAAATAGGAACGTGTAATACCCTGAAAAAAAACTGATAACGCAGGATCCTCTCTTAGTGCCAGAGTACCAAAAGTCAACCAAAAAGTAAAGTGTCAAACCCTGAAAAAAAACTGATAACGTAGGAACCTCTCTTAGTGCCAGAGTACCAAAAGTCAACCAAAAAGTAAAGTGTCAAACCCTGAAAAAAAACTGATAACGTAGGAACCTCTCTTAGTGCCAGAGTACCAAAAGTCAACCAAAATAGGAACGTGTCACACCCTTAATCAAAACTGATAACGTAGGAACCTCTCTTAGTGCCAGAGTACCAAAAGTCAACCAAAATAGGAACGTGTAATACCCTGACTCAAAACTGATAACGAAGGATCCTTTCTTAGTGCCAGAGTACCAAAGTGTCAACCAAAAAGGAAATTGTCGCACCCTAAATCAAAGCTGATAACGTAGCGTGCTTTTTTTAGTGTCAGAGTACCTAAAAGTCAACCAAAAAGCAAGTGTGTAAGAGTTCGTAAAACACCAAAACGTGGTATCCTCATTTAAGGTAAAAGAGTTAAAATTTGCACTCGCTTTCTCGCTTGTCGTCTTCTCTATATATATCCGATACTCTATGAAGACCACTCAACTGCAATAAGTTGTTAAGCAATATAGCTTACCAAAAAAAACAACAAGACAACCAAGTTCAAGTTTTGTTTGAAGGTGAAAAATTTATTGAACCTTTCATGTTGAATGCAACATGCACTACCAGTATTAATGCATACAACAGCAGGAATGTTAACATCTACCCTCCGCATATGTGGCGGATCGATTAATCTGGAGGCATTTTTGCTCCAACTATGAAAACGCATAATTTCAATGGCTCATACCTGGCTTCAATGAACTTTTCCATAGGCATATAAATAATAAACGGCAGAAGTACAAGCATTTGTTCAGCGGTCAGACAAGTAAGCCGACACAGTAAAAAAAAAGAATAAAAGTTAAAAATATAATAGTAACCATGAGGGCTTATATCATTTCTTAAATAAAACTGATTTTCAACCAATAATAGTGTTAATAATAGATAATGCTTCTTGCGTAAAACATTACATCTTTTTAACAAACTGTTTTATTTAACAAAATTTAGCGAAATATAACAATCGATTTACATACATATTCTTAAAAAGCGACTCCTAATTACTAGAGTTTAATTAAAACTTCATAAAACTTATTCATTATATATTACGGTCACGATATATTATTAAAAAACTGCATACAAGCAGTTGAATGTTTCCTTATCATTAGTAATCAAATTCTTGATCTTGTGATGATGAAAGAGAGAGAGGGTTGGGTTTTTTTATTCCGTCTCTGGCTCAGGTGAATCTAAATAAAAGAAATTCTAATGATAAGATTATAAAACCACAGTACAGATTTTCTAGCATTAACGTTACTACTACTATTACTACAAATACTACAGGAATATGTTAAACATGTATTACGTACAAACATTTTAGTCTTTTTTAGTAGTTAACTCTCTACCACATATATTTTTTCTAAAGCAGTATCTTACTAGAGTAGTGCTTGGGGATTTTTTGTTTCTCATCATCATCATCATCATCATCAGAACTGTAATGGAGCCGTTTAGCTTTCGGACCTGCTACCTGAATATCTTCCGACTTCTCATTATCAGATTCTGTTATTAACATATTCAAATTTTTCAAATTTATAACAGTTTTGTTTACTCACATATTTTAATCCTTTATTCCAAAATGTCCTTAACTATCTCAATAATATAATATTAAAATATTATATTGACATTTCCAGTTTACGTACCTGAATCACTTGAAATTATCTGACGGATTCGTTTTCTTTTCTTCAAAAAAGATGTATTAGGCCTTCTTCCAATTACAGTCTCCTTGTCACAACCATAAGTAGATTTATCGCTCTTCTGACTAGACGAATTAGATACACAGCTCAACGTTTGCTGACTGTCTGTCTCTTCTATTTCTGCGTTTACTGCAATTTTAATATTATTTATATTTAAATTTTTGTTGTTCACTTTATATTTTTATGTTGAAATATTATATATGGTTCTGCGTTTTGTGAAAAATACTTACAATCCTCGCTGTCAGAAACAATAAAAGAATCCTGAGAGCTCGGATCATCGGAAGAATCATAAACTGTTTGTAAAGTAAAGTTTAAAGTAAAGTAGTTTTAATGTTCTAATTTAAGTATTGATTTCCTAAAATTGTTACTCGATTTTCAAATAATAATAATAATAATCTTTTTTGTAAAAAATAACGTTGATTCTTACTGTCTTCATCTTTCACTTTGTAAAGAAACTCTTCAGTTTCAGATTCAGAAGAATTTCCACCTGTAGTCGTAATCCACAAAAAACACACTTTTAACTGAATACTAGGTCCTTGCTGTATTTATATGATAATAATATTAGTATTAATAAATACAAGCCTAACCTAATCACAAAACCTTACTTCTTTTAAATAGTTATATAAATTATTTGTAAATTTATAACTACGAGTTTGATTACGTGTAATAAAATAGTAGAAGTATTTTGCTTACTATTTGTCATTTTGTTGTTCGGTTTCCCTCGTAGTAACAAATTGAAACGCTGTTGTTCTAAAAATTAGGCTTTGTCTAGCACCCAATATTATTATTAATTTTTTTAAAAATGATTTTATGACTAAAATAAATGCTCTGATTGATTTGTTTGTAAATAAATAAATTGTATAATATTGTTCTAAAAATTTATTATAAAACTTACAAACAGTAGCTTAGAATCTTTGCATATGTAAATTTTGGACTATGCTGCTGATTCTGTTATTAGCTCGCTGCTTTTGAATGGAGAGCTTTATTAAGACGTAGCGGCGTACGTAGTTGACGTTGCTCCTAAACCAAGCAAAATGATTTTCAAATGGGCTGTTTGGACTACAAACTATGTATTCCCGAGGGCATGTCCATAGTCACAACCGTCGCCGAGCTTTCGTGCAGCCTGCGAGTTCGCGCCCAGCATGTCTCACTTTGCTCCGCACAGGCTAGTGTGCAAATTGCCCGGCGCGTTGTGACTAAGGAAGTTAGCGGAGCTTAAAATATATTGTGCTATATATAACAGGTATATTGGGCTCTTAAGTTGGCATGGATGAATATTAGTTTGTGTGTTTGTGGTTGTAACCGTCTTAAGATTTTTTGTATACAAGCGATTTTGATTGCTATTTATTACCTGAGCTCTTTTAATTTAGCAGCGAGCATTTAGAAAGATTTTCCATTGACAAGTTGTTATTATCATTATTATTATTATTATTATTATTTTATTACCTTTTTATTTGAAATTACCACTTGTGACTATTGGTAACACAGGTAGTAAGGAAAACTTCAGTATATAAAAACTTATTAGTTAGTATTTTATATTTTGAAAATGTTTTATAAAAATACGTGCCTATTCAATATACAAAACAAACTTATGCTTTTTTTATCGCCATTGTTTTTGTCGATTTCTTCTTTTGTTGAATAAAATGTTTTATAAATTTTGGTTGGTTTTGTTTTCATTTATTTATTATTATTAGTTCTTACAGTTATAACACCGTTTGCTAGTCAATAGTAGTAGCCGGGTGTATGAAAAGTTAAAAAAATTTGAGTATTTCTTTAGACGGGTTTCAAATAGGAGATGCGTTACAGAGTAATAGAGTATTTCTAAAATCTACCTAAAAATACATTGGCAAAGGTCGCAATACTTTCTGGCTATTTAATAATCAGGTTTAAACCAAATGGAATTTTTAGTTTTATACTTAGTATTATTCAGATAGGGTATATAAAAAATTAGGATTCTGAATAAGAATGTGACCTTTATGTCATCATTCACACATGGAAATGTATTTTGGTTTTGTTTAATGGCTTCAAAAGAAAGAATTCCAGCATGATGGATACTATTCTATGCAATCTTTGTATGAAAGAAACATATAATATTATTATAATTTCTGTGGTTTGTTTATGTATTTTCTACTAAGATTTTATTTATTTCATACAATACAATAAAACTATCGTCATTTCATGTTTTATACCGTTTTACAGCGTAGTAATAAAGATTATTTATGCATTTGTATTGGTAGTTTCTTATACAATTTTATTTAAAGCAATAGTGCAATCAAAATTTAACTAATTATAAACCTATTACACTTATATATGTGCGTAATATAAAACGGTTGACTGCTACAACGAAAGATAATTCAAAAGCTCAAAAACAGATATTTGATATACTTACATTCAAATATATTTGAAATTTATCATCTAAACTTACTCTACTCTACTACTCTGGTCTTTATTATTACTTTACTTATTATTACTACTGTTCAAATAGATTTGTTTCTTAAAATTAATATCATTACACTGATTACTAAATTTCTTCGATTTGTAAATTGAATGCTTTAGACAGGTTATTTTGAAATCGATACAGCATAATTTTACTCAGATTACTAGTAGGGAATCCAGTAAGACACTTTTCTTTAAAGGCTTCAAATAACATTGCATTAACACCCGGATAAGTTACATCGTCAAACAACTGAAATTCTTCTTTGCCTTGCAACTGCAAAAATGTGCCAGAAAACGTTTGCAATTCAGTAATAAAGTCTGTCTGTGCCATCCACTTAAACAACGCTTGTCCTAATACGTCAATCTCATTAGTGTCACACTCAAGAGCTTCACAAAGACGTTTTATTCCTTCACTACCATACATTTTGAGCACAGTGTTAATAATTTCTCCAAATACTAAAACAACATGCTCATCCACGCTGTTATCCTCATCCTCGTATTTGGAGTATAATCTAAGCAAGTTTCTTTCACGATTCAGTAAAAATATTTCAGCTCCTTCTTTGTTTTGTGGCATGACAAATCCTATAACAACATTTATATTTTTAGTTTTAGTACGTCGAAGGCATGCATTTATAAATTTGCCCGGAGTTGGAAACGCTTTTCCAAATTCATCATCATCATCATCATCATTTTGATTTTGTTTGTGAAATTCCCAAAACTTTTTCAAATTTTTTCTGCACTTAGAGGAATCTTTTATGAGTTTGCCCAAGTTTAACTCTTCTTGAATATCTTCCAGATTATATTCCATTTGTAAAAACTTGTTTCTAATGCCGTTGTTAAAGCCAGGAAACAAATAGTACAGGGTCGTCGATACAACTTCAAATACGTCTTCGTTAACCATATTACTATTATTATTATTATTATTATTGTTCATTTCATTATCTTTGTTCTGGTAACGGGAATATGTAATAGACATCATGTCAAACCCAATGTTTTCATTTTGTGGAACATAGAAAGTAGTAGTAGTAGTAGTAGTTGTTGTATTGGAATCGTTTGTAATTTTGTATCTATTGTAAAGTTTAGCGTATTCATGAATAGATGACGATGAATTCGTTTTTGTTGTAGTTGTTCTTGTTGCTTGTACATTTCTAAACATCCAGGGTTTTGTCAAAAGTTGTTTCTTATCTCCTTTTTCAACCAAATATTTTTCTAGCGTGTCCATAAAATGGTAATCTAAACTTCTCATGTGATCCGGATGCGCCAGTCTCCAAGTCCCAAATATTTTAAAAACATGTCCATAATCTTGTGACAAAAGTTCTCCGTGCAATAAATCCATCAAATGTACTTCATTGGAATCTCCAGTATTACTAACTCTGAGATTAAGTTCACTGGTTGACTGGTTTGTGTAGTCTCGCCATAATAATATAGGTATTTTTTTGGACAACACGTCCAGAATATTAACCAAGCATGGAACATATTTTTGCTTTTGCATAAGCAGTGGCAGCTCAATCATCTCCTCATTGTATACAACCATTAAAGTTCCATGCAGTTGTTGTTTAATTACTGGCCAGCAGTATGGGTATTTAATATCAAACTGTGTAATTGACTCTAATTGGTGCTGTTCTTGTTGATAAATAAAGGCTAGAATGAGTTGAAACAATTCCTCATCCAAATCTCTTGCGACTTCACTATTCACGTGTTGCATAAATCCCTCGTAAGTACTTGCGTGTGAATCTGGAAGATGCTTTAATATGTTTTTAAAAGATTTAGACAGGTACCACAAAAGTTCTGGCAACTCCATGATACATAGTTTTTTATTAGTAAAGCACACAAATCCATACCCAATCTTTAGTTTAAGATCTCTATCATGTTTTAAAACCTCAAGCTTGAACGCCTTACTGTACGAGTGAATATATTTTGTTAAACAATACTGCATAGTATACATGTGATTCTGCAACTTTGCATCATTTGACTTGGTTCTTGTGCCATAAACTAGATCTATATATTCTTGAAAATATATTTGTTCATCCAAGCACATGGCTAGCATGATGCGAGTAGGAAACAGCCTACACAAATACCATTTGATTCTGTCATAATGAGTAAAGCCTTTTGCTGTTATGAGGAATATTTCAGTTTCTGGAAGATCTCGATAAAAGAACACAATTTCCTGCTCAAGTTCCCGAGACTTTTGAGGAGGTAGTCCCGAGGTAGACGATTCACTATTACTAAGAACATTTGTAGTAGTAGCAGCAGCAGCATTTGTTGTAGATGTAGTAGTTCTAGAGGATGATGATGATGATGATGATGATGCACGTTTAATAACAATCCTTCCAAAACATAGCACAGAATAGTTGACTTGATCCTGAAGAGACTGATTGGATTGGTGTTGGTGGTGCGAGTTTGAATGAGCTTGCTTGACAAACTCTTGTTGTTTGTGAAGGTTAAATGCAAAGTTTGCAGACAATTGCCGATGTTTAAAGGTATTGGCGGTGTTTAGTTCATAATTAATTTTTTCCACAAGGTCAAATACCATTTTTTCTGCACAATTTCCCTCCAGCATGCTTATGTCAACTCTACTCACAACCAGTACCTGCTTTCCGCCTACTTCAAACAAACTTTGATGTTTCAGATACATTTTGTCTTCGTCGTCATCATCATCAGCATCAGAAGTGTCTGATGAATTTGAGTCTCCTTCACTGCCATTGTTTGGAGTCGAAGAGTAAGAATTTTGGTTGTCAGAATCCGAGTCGTTGTCCGAGTCATCTACACTTGAGTCGTCCGAATTTGTATTATTATTATCACTCTGCATTTTGAGCAGTTTGGAGGAAACCGGACCAGAATCGTATTCAAAACTTGACAAGTCTGAATGTAAAAAGAAACATATCAAATTCATAATATTTTTTAGATTTAAGGAAAATTTTATGCTAAAATGGAATCTTTATTGTCTTATAATTTATGAGATGGATACATATTTTGGTATCTAATAAATTACCTTGGTTTGTGGTTCTCGATCTTAAATACGAAACCATAGTGTTTTTTCCAGGTATTGGTGACCAACACAGACTTTAGCCGAACAATAAGCAGATAATTCAGGCACGATTTTCTTCTGGTTGTTTCTACTCCTACAATAAATATATTTTAGATATCAAAATCAACCCTTAAAATGTAGCATGTGAGAAATAAATCTTAAACAATTATTTTAAACATAAAACACTTAAACGAAAACCAGAATTGAAGATTATACAGGCCTATTTCGTCTTTACAATTACAGATTAATTTATTCACAAACTAAACATATAAGAATTGATGAAATCAACAAACAAAAATCAAAACAAATAAGGAAGGGTTTGTGTTATTTTTTTAGTTACAAAAAAGTTAAACAAGAAAATGTCTGATGCAAACAGGGGCAAGCTTCTTCTTCTTCGGAATTCAACAAAAAGTAACTTTGTAAGTACATATGTATATACTGCTGGACAAGTTTATGTTTCAATGCATCATTTATTACTATATGGATGATATTATATGATAACAAATTTTACTTGCCTATTTAAATGTCGACTATACGGTTTTTAAAAAATTTCCTTTGTCCAGGTCACTAGTTTAAGATTTTTTATAATTTATTTGTATAATATTGCCAAAATATAAAAATGTTTTTAGTAGTAGTAGTAGTTATGAAGTTTTACGATTCTTGTATCATGCTACAAAAATGTAATAATGTTTATTGAAATCTGCACACACAATTACAAAATATAACAGTCGACTCTTTGGAGTAAAACTACCTAATAACAACTATCTATAATAAATACACTAGATTATTATAAAAACACCATTACACTATCATTACATTTTCTCAAGCAAATTAAACTTTTGCTTCCTTTCAAACTTAAGTTATTACATTTTACAATGTATTACTAACTTTAACAAAACAAAACATAAGATAAACAACAAAAAATCCAGTTTAACAAAAACACCTTATGTTTACTGCCTGGCAAAAATTCATAATATAATAATAATAATAATAATAAAAACACTCAAATTAGATACACAACCTTTTAAATTTGTTTACTTTTAATCATACCACATTTTCGGGTACACAACATGGTAATAGTATCGTATGAATTTCCAACCTTTACCCATTGCGGTAAATCACTCTTTTCAAAGCCATCAAAACTCCAGGAACAATTCAAACTGTACTTAACAGATTCTAATAAACGTGGAAAATACTCCCATGCGTTTGATTGAGGCAGCGACGAAAAGTTTTCAATTATATTAATCTTTTGGGAATGTAATATTTCATTTACTTTGTTGACATCAGTTTTGGTTCTAACATTGTAATAGAGCTCAAGGGTTATTGTTTCAAGAGAGTTTTTTGACGACAGCAAAAAATCTAACGGAATCTCAGCGTTTGTCATTGACAACGTTACATTCCGTAGCTTATCAAACTTGATGTTTCTTACTAAACTTTGAACAGCATTCAAACTTTCGTCTGCAATACCACCACATTTCGTATTTATATTATTATTTGCTGTATGCATGTCCAAACTCAAAACTTCAAGAGACTTTTGCCACGTTTTCGACAAGAGCAGGAGCACTCTAGGCCAGGAAATTGTTGACGTATTACATATTCTTAAATCAAGAGTTTGGAGCCGACTGCTATTCCCATTGTTCGCAAATTTTTCAAAAGCAACAAAGCTTGCTTCATCACGTACGCATATGTCCAAATTTTTCAAGTTTAATACAAGTACACTGGCCAAGTTAATTTGAAGATGATACCAAATTTCACTCATTTTCAATGCTTGTATTTGTGGATTATTTGAAATCAAATTATTCGTGACTAGCGCAGGCATTCCAGATACCTCAAGGGTGTGCAAATACTTGATATTAAGTAACGAATTATCATTGACATGATTTTCAAAATCTTGAAAATCGACGTGTGATAAATCTGGAGAGTTCCAATCAAGACATAGCTTTCTCAAATTTGGCATGCGCATAAGCCAACTTCGAAAAACATTGTAAATATTGTAAATTATATCTCTATCATCATTTTCGTCATCGTCGTGGTCGTCATAATCGTAATCATCCCCATCATAGTCATCCTCGTCGTCGTCGTCGTCGAAATTAGACGGTCTGAGCCATTCAACAGAAACAGTCCAAATGTCGGATCCATATCTTTTTAAAACAGCTTTGACATCATCCCAATGTTCCTCCAGAGTCAAATCGAAACTTGCTGACCGGCCTAGTAAAGGACATTTTTCCTTGGAAACATAATTGGTACATAAAGCACTTGCTTCCCCGTGGTGGTGCGTCTCTTCAAAATAATCAATAAATTTTCTTGCATCTTCGGTACGCAAAATACGGCAAAGTGAATGTGCAGAAGTGGTATGTTGACGTTTTTGTGTCAGGAAGGAACATTTCTCCTTGCATAAGTTCTGCTCGATTGCTGCATTCCATTCTTTGCAGACTAGACGCCAATTTAGCAGCAAATCCACAGAATTAGCCCGCAGTTTTCGATAATAAGTTCCTTCGAATAACTTCCCTCGTAATAAATTCAGTGACTTAGGAAATAAGAATTGTGCCCTTCTTGGCAAAAGCTGATTGCGGAAAAACAATGAGGAATTCGAAAGATTTTCCAAAACTTGGTCATCGTTTACTCGTTCTAGCATTATGGACCAGAGCTATTTAAAAAAACGATAAAAAAACAGTTTAAAAGATTCCGCACTCTTCAATCTTACGGTATTAGACTATTTAGACTTTTGTGGTATTAGTAGGAGTATAGTTTAATTTACAATTTTGCATCCTACACTCGTATATCATTGTAAAAATATAACAATTTTAAAATTACCTCTAGTGGAAAAAGTCCAAGCAGCACGTTGGTGTCGTCTTCTGCCAGAGTAAATACTCCTTGGTTGGATGTATCTGGGACATCCATATCGCTTTCATAATAATGTTTTAAATCCATATTATTTACTGAGTATTGTATCCTTTCAGAGGGGAAAGCTTTTTAAACCTGTTCGTTTTACACAAACAAACAAACTGAATATTAGGACATTATAAAAAGTTTATTTACCTTTAAAATATTCAAAGTTCAAAAACTTTCACAAAAAATCTTCACAAAGAAGTTTTAGAAGAAGGAACATATACAACATAGATAAAAATAATGTGTAAAAGGTTTTATGCGCATAATTCAAACTCTAATTTGTTCAAACAAATTAAATTTGCAAGTTATTGTATTTTGAATAAAAATTGTTTATATAAACAAATTACTAGTCACTATAAAAGTACGTATTTTTTGTTTAAACCTTCAATACAGTACACTCAATAAATATTTTCCTTTAAGACTTGATTTTATGAAAACAGGGATCACTAACCAGTATATATTTTGCCAAAAAAGTAGACCAGACTCGAAAGAATGTACGTGAAAACTCACGTTTTTTTTAAAAAATAAAAACACAAATGCTCAAAAATATAGGTTAGATTGAATCTATGCAGTTGTAGAAATAGTAGTAGTAGTAGTAGTAGTAGCAGCAGATGAGTTGTTTCATGATTACAATTTAAAAAAAAACTAGCAAAAGTAGTTAATTAAAATTTTCAAAACTTGTTTTAAATTTTATTGTAACGGTTAAACCGAATGTTTTCTAAAAACAATGTTGCCAATATTTCATACAATATATTTTGGGACTTTTTTAAAATCTTTTAACAAATACAATTTACTCTTACTAGTGGACTAGTGTGCTTATTGAACTGTTGCCATAACAAGTTTGGTTTTTAAAGGAATAATCTAAGAATAATCTCTAATTCAGGCAAATTTCAAAGCAAATACTAACAGTTATACATCTACATTTCATATTTGCAAAAATTAAAAAATGTATACGTCATACCATTTTAGCATATCATTTTATTGGTACTGGGAAAGAACATACAATATTCTTTACCAGCCAACGACACACTAATAATATGATTTGCCAGGCAAAACAATTTAGAAAAATGGAAAGCAAAACTTTACAATACCTTACCACCAAAAAAATGGCAAATTTTCATGCGTCACGCAAAACAATATACAAACACAAGCGTTAGTTTTTACTGCCCAGCGACCCAAAATTGATGCAAATTTTCATGTTTCAGGCGAAACAATTTAAAAGGCAAAGGCAAATTAAATTTTATTGCCAAATGAACAAAAATTTAAGATATTTTTCATGTGTCAGACAAATATTTTGGAAGGAATAATCGCGCGTTATTATTACTTACTTACCAATCAACCAAAATTAAATGTTTATGTGCTAGGTTGTAAATTCTAGAATTACAAACACTACCCAACGAGACAAATAATCAAAGTATAACACGTCTTCAACAAATACTTTACAACAAATACCAGGATTCAAATTTTAATTATTTTTCACCAACAAGATAAAACACTAGCAAATTTGACCAGACAAAATGAGCCAGACATGTAATTACAGGGATAAAGCCAGTGAGTTTATTAGAACAAAATCGCTGAATTGCTACAGACTAAAAACAGTCTATAAATAAACTAAATCTTTTAATGAAAAACTTAAGTGGTGGCTAAATAAATTATCTTATGCATGCATAAAAGGGCCAATTTTGAAAATATGAAAATATGATATAAATTTCAATGTAAAATGTAATAGGTTCTGAAGGTTTGATTAATCCTTAAATCTACAATTTTTCGAGGTTTTTATTAAATGTTATATTTTATTTAAATTAATTTTTAAATGACTTGAAACCTTACTGCAAAAGAGTACTAAATTACATAATTCCAACAGTTCTTATACTGCAGTAAATAAATACAAATTCATAATCAATTTTTTAGGGCGCTCATACAAGTTCATACAAGGCTAGACCATAATACTTTTATAAATTAAAAATATAAATCAGATTTCAACATACTCGAATAACTAACCTTTTATAATAAACCTAAAAAGTAATTATAACCTTTACCATATCACTCCATAAATATAATAGTAAACCGTAATACCACTTAGGCGTAACCAACAAAACTGAAAATACTTTAATTCTAAACTAACAAATATTACTATTACTTAAATTAATTCAACTGAAATATTTATACATTTTTACTCTACTTGTTTGTACATATAACTATAAAACGAATAGGAACGCAATTTATTATTCATATTATTATTGTACAATCCTACAAACTGGATATCTTACTATCGCTTCCACTCACCAATTTTAGTTTTTTTCCTCCCAATTATTTGATGCACCGAAAGCACTTTCAAATTTTCAAACCACTCAAAAACATTAGATTCTGCCATGTTATCTAAATATCCCAATAGTTTAACCTTTTGGTTCCGAAGGGCCTGTTGATATTTAAAATCCCGTTTAATCTCATCTTTATCATCATGACCTACCGCCACTTGGATGAAAAAATCCAGTTCTAAAATCTCTAAACTGTTCTTGCAGCAATTCAAAAAATCCAAAACAAAATAGTCTTTTAAAACTATGATTGCATGCCTAATACTACCCACTTGTAGCGGATAGTCGCCATCATTCATTTGCTTGTAAATTTTTTTGGTTTGATTCTTTGAGGACGGAAGTTTTGGCAGACAAAGCTTTATATCACTCAAGAACACAAGATCTTTACAAGCTGCATTAACCGTTTCAAAATACATTGACCATTCCCTGAAGTTTTGAACCTGGATTGATTCAAAAATGGTCAAAGACAACTTTTCTACTGTAATGGGACATTTCATTGGATAATGCATTGGCAAAAACCATTTAAAATCTTTTACACTAGTAAACTGAAAAACAAACTGCTTCAAGTTTTCATAGTGAAGCAAATCTACTTTGCATCTTTCAATTTCATTCAATGTATTACCAATGCTACTACTACTGAAGCTACTGCTGCTGCTGCTGCTACTGCTGCTGCTGCTGCTACTGCTGCTGCTACTGCTGCTACTGCTACTGCTTGTGGTCGCGGTTGTACGCTCGGGATATATTTGCAAGTTTTTGACAGAATTGTTCCTTGCATTAATAATTTTGTTATAAACTACCACTGGCAAACGACAAAGTCTTAAACCTTCAAGTTTCGGCAAGAGTGGCATTTCGCCTAAAACTGAACTATTTATTCTGCTATTACTGTCGTAAACTGTAGTCCAAAAAATTTCAAGATGTTTCAGGTTTGGCATCAAAGATATCCATTGAACTACTGAATTGTAAATGCCTACAAACTCAGCAGCCCTCAACTCGTCTATGGTTATGGTACAAAAATAAATTTCCCTTCCAAATCTTTGAAGCAACCTTTTTATATTCCTGTAATGACTAACCCTGTCATATGTTTCGTCAACCTGACCATCACCATTATCACCAAGATAAACAGCTCGACCTACAATTGGGTTTGATGGTGTTGTTTCCTTTTTAAACAGTTTTAGAAAATTAACAAGTCGACCTGGTACAAAATCGTAGTTCACGCCATTAAAGATATTATCTAGCCAAACTTCCTTTTGTGAATTTGCAGCAGCAATTACGGAAAATGGCTCTGATTCATAAAACTTGTCTACAGTGTCTTTCAAGTTTTTTGACACTGCCCTGATCTTCAACAGAGTATCCAGTGCTGTGGGAGCCTTCTTATCAAGTTCTTCGACTTTTCCATCATCACTATCATCATCATCATCATCCAGCAGTTGGACAACCTCGTCAGCAGTTTGTGCTTCTTGGTTGCTTTCCTGTTTATCCCTATCCAAAAATCCTTTTGAGGCCAAAACCGTAACTGTATCTGGGAAAAGAATTTCAGCTCGTCGGCTATCGAGATGTTTCCGGAAGAACGGTGACGCGTTTGACAACGTTTTTAGTGTGCGAGGATCCAGTCTTTCCAAAATCTTTCTCCAAACCTAGACAAACAACATAGTAAATTGTATCAAACCAAAAATTCTAAATGTAGGAATGGTTCAAACATGGTAATCTTGTATAATATTTACCACATCTGGAAGTAGGGGAATCAGCTGGATCTCATCCAGCATCCTCCTTTCTTCAAAGTTCGTCTCTGCCATAGTGCAAAACTACCCTTAAACAAACCAAACACAACTGCAACATTAACACTTTAGCGGGTTCTACGTTTTGCATATTTTATGAAAGCTAGTTGATTCACACAGATTGTGTATATTTATGTCATTACCTCTGCTTTATTGAACGCACCGTCTTTGAAATCGTTATTAAATAATGTGTCTTCCTCTTAGCGTTTGTTTTGGTAGTAATCTGTGAAATCCAATTAAGTAAAGTTTGAGTTTATAAAACACAACCTCGATATTCAGTGAACTATTGTTTGAAATCAAGTAAACTAAAGTTTGAAATTAAAGTGAACTCTTGTTTGAAATCAAGTGAACTAAAGTTTGAAATTTGACTAAACTACACTTGGAAGTTTGACTGACCTAAAGTTTGAAGTTTGACTAAACTAAAGTTTGAAGTTTGACTGAACTAAAGTATGAAGTTTGACTGAACTAAAGTTTGAAATTTGAGTGAACTAAAGTTTGAAATTTGAGTGAACTGTATTTTGAAGTTTGACTGAACTAAAGTTTGAAGTTTGACTGAACTAAAGTATGAAATTTGACTGAACTAAATTTTGAGATTTTAGTTTGAGATAATTTGGAGTTTAACTGAAATAAAGTTTGAAATTTAAATGACCTTTGAAGTGAATAAAAAGTTTGAATAAATTAAAGTTTGAAATTTTAATGAACTAAGTCGTTAAACAAACTTTTAAACGTTGAGTAAACAAAATTATAAAATTGCAGTGAACTAAAAAAAGTCGAGGTTGTTGGTTTGTCAAAAAGTCCACCAAACTCGCAAATGTTAAACTCGTTATAAAAAACGAATACACGCTATCTACTGACTTACCTCAGAGCAAGAAACAAAAAGTCCAGCAAATAGTGTCCAAAGTGTCGAACTCTTAAGTTTCAGTCTTAAAAGTGGTATTCTCTCAGCTAGTCAATCCAAAAAGTTCACCAAACAGGAAAGTGCAAAACTAGCAATTTAAACCATGAACGTGGTATCTTTTTGAGCTTGGTTAACCAAACAGTCCAGCAAATAGTTAAGTGTCGAACTCTTAGTTTCAGTCATAAACTTGGTATTCTCTCAGCTAGTCAACCCAAAAAGTTCACCAAACAGGAAAGTGCTAAACTAGCAATTTAAACCATGAACGTGGTATCTTTTTGAGCTTGGCTGACCAAACAGTCCAGCAAATAGTTAAGTGTCGAACTATTAGTTTTGGTGGTTAACGTGGTATCCTTTCAGCTAGTCTAACCTAAAAGTCCACCAAAAAGGCATGTGTCAAACCCTGTTAAAAGAACAAATACGTGGTATCCAACCATGAATTACATCACAGCAATAAGCAAAAAGTTCAGCAGGAAGGCAACGACCAAATCCTTTGAAAGATGCCACAACCAATTTGACAAAAAAAACAAAACGTAGAAGAATCTTTAATATTATTATTTTTGTGTTTAGAAAGGAAAGTACTTACAAATGTCGACTTGATCCCAGTTTTGAGGACTTGTGCTAATACAATTTACAAGACAGAATTGGAAGTTTGAGTTTTGTACCACATGCAAATAACAAGTGAAGAAAAGTAATATGTACATAGTACCTAGCAGAAAATTTACCAATATGGAGTGCCTTGAAGAGAGACCGTATTCTACCTATTCTATTAAATTGTTCTTGGAATAATCTTATGCCAAGCATGTCAAACCAGAAAAAAACCTAAGATCTTCAAGTTTTAAATTAATTTAAATTTCTCTATAAGAAAACGACAATTAAATAATGGTTCTACAGGTGCAAATGGAAAAACACTCAAAATTATCTTTAAACTTTATTTGAAACGAAACGTTGCCTAAAATCCAACTACGTATTATAATTTCTAAAAATATTCCGTTTTACATATATGTTGCCATAAAGAAAATGAAATTTACTAAAGTTTATCTTTTGAAAGTACAAACATATCTAGCCTCCAAATTTCTTGACTGATGTGGTACTAGTGCTCTTAACTGTAAAAAGATTTTAACGATTAATAATAAACCATTCAATTGGCCTAAAACTTAAATTGAATAACTGTACCCACTTTTTTATTATGCATTTAAATTTTAACGTTTTAATTATTCATTTTAAATAATGTAACATACACATACAGATAAGTACATTTGATTATAAAGTCTACGTTAAGCTTTAACAAATTTTCTCTTGCATATATGTATGTATTTTTCAACAAATATGCTTCCTTTTCCACTCTTTTATATTGCCAAAGGCTAACCTAATCAATACCTTACTCTACATAAAGCAATACTACTACTGACTACTAATTACGTATAATTGTTACAATCAAAAAATTCATAAGTACAACAGAAATCTTGTAGTATTATAATAATTATTTTTAAACAACAAAGTATTTACATTTACAAATATATCAGTACCACTTATACATAATTTATATATTTTATTTTCGCATCCAATTGCTTATTAATAATTAATTATAGTATATTTGTATAATAGCCTTATAGATAATATATACTCAATACCAAGTTACTAGTATGTTCAGCGCCGAAGTAGCTTTAGACTAATAAGCTTTCCACGAACGTTTGCTTTTATATTCACCAGTTTTAATTTTGGGAACCATGTAAACAAATTTGTGTCTTTCAAATTGTCCAAGTATCCAATAAACTTTACTTGCTGATTGGCAACGCATAGTTCATAAGATTCTGGCTTTGGCTCATTTTCTCGTGGTATCAAATTGTGTGTTTTATATACTACCACCTCCAAAATCTCCAATACGTCTTTACAACAATTTAAAATGTCCAAAGGTATATAGTCTTTCAAGTGAATTACAACATGTTTGACTTGAGGAATTTGCAGGAAAAAGTCTCCATTATTATTATTGTTGGACATATTTTCAACAAAAATCTTTTTTAGCTCGTCTGCCGACTTTGGTAACTTTGGAGGCTCAAATGTAAATTTTGTCAAACCTTTGTTTTGCCCAAATGAACGATTGGCTACGTCAAAAAAAAGTTTCCACCCTTCAAAGCTACTTGCAATGCTATCACAAATAAATACCACGTGGCTTGTGCTACTAGGGCATACAATTTTGCATGGTGGTTCCAGGTAGAAACTCATCTTGGCTTCTTGATGTAACCGAAGACCAAACCACTTCAAGTTTGCAAGTCCACACAACGAGCCAATTTGAATAATTTCCCTTGTATGGATTTGGGAAATTCCCAACAGTTTAACATGTGAATTGCTATCTAGTAATGCTCGAAATAGCTCAGGTGGTACACTCTCTACCTTGAGCTCTTCAAGTTTTGCCAATACTGGCATGGATCCTATATTGTAATCTGGTATAAGATCGTCCCAGGAGTAAAATGGAAAGTATGGGTCTAAAATGACATGCAACACCTTTAGATTGGGCATCAGTTCGAGTTGACGTTTAAGTTGCTGAATAATGTGGCCAACGTTATCGTTTTCATACTGAACCAATTGTACACTGCAATGCCAAATTTCCCTTCCATATTTTTCAAGGAATGCTTGTATGGCTGCATAATAAAACGAAGTAACACTTCTGAATCTAACTGCCCGTCCTACTATAGGATTCAAATTTGCATGCAAGTTAAATTTTTGCATAAACGCTCGTAGGTGCAACGGTGTAAAACTATAACCTCTGCTTTCGTAGTAGTTTATCAATTCTAGTGGTTCCTGGTGCTCAGATTTTATAACTGAAAAAGGTTTAGATTCAAACCACTGGTTAACTGCATTTTTACAATCTTTAGAAATTAACCGAAGTTTTAACATGGTGTTTAATAATAGTTTTGTTACAACCATTTCACATTCCTCATATTCTGCAACCTTTACAACAACTTCACCATCCTTCTCCACCGTGCGAATGTCTTCCGATTGAATGGTTGTTTCGTTTGGATAGAGTATTTTTGATGTTTCATGCTCATGTGAAAAGAAATGGTTGGAAGCCAGAACTTTTAGGACATGTGGGAAAAGAATTGCAGTTCGCTTGTGCTTTAGTAGTTCCCTAAAATATGGAGACGCGATATAAAGGTTTTGGCAAGTTTCATAATCCATTTTCTTCACGATTATGCTCCAAACCTTTTAAAATAAATAAATATATGAATTAATAATAAAAATTGAGTGATAATAAAATGGTAACATATACTTGAACATAACCCTTGTTAGAAATTGCCGCTTATAATAATAATAGCTTACCAATTTTGGCAGGGTTTTTTCAAAGTTAAGTTGCTCTTGGAAGCAAATATCCATACATGGTTCAGCATTGCCATTCGCCATTATGAATTATGGTCACTCAGCTTAAACTAATAAAAAAAACAATACATTGATAAAATAAAACCATACGAACAAGAATATTATTATTATTATATTATCTATGTATGTAACATAATATTTAGTATCATAAGTGCTTACCTTTTTAGTATTCTTCAAATTTATAAACAAAAGTAACCACAACGGTAATAAGACAGACAGACAGTGCTTAACAGAAACAGTTACGTCCAAACTTATTTTTTTACTGAACACAAAGACTAATTTTTAGATACAACTGTTCAAAGAAACTTGACCAATTTTTAAAGGATTTTTATCAAAACCAATGCGTAGTAAAAACTGTTGTTTTTTGGTGGTGGTAGTGGTATAAAGTATAAAAACACTTGAACTAAAAATATTATTATAAGTATATCTTGTCGGTTATAAGTTAACACTCACATGTGTCAAGATTTTTAGATTGGTGACAAACTGTAGATTTTTTGTTGGCAAAGCCCTAGCACAAACTTTTATATTTCTGTCTTCAAGCGTAGCAGTCACCGTCTCCAGATATACAAAACGTAATTCTCCGATTATTGAATCCAACAAAGTAAACGTATTAATTGTTATTACAAGTCAGATTGAATTTTTTGCAAGCAAAACGTTCCAGTCATATATTGGTTGAACATACTCTATACTTAAACATTCGTGCCGATGAAACTTTACTACTCTAGTACCATCCTCCTTTTAATTAACGTGCACCAAGTTGCAATGTAAAGTCAACAAAAAATTTGTTGCAAATGTAGGCTTTTTAATCAAGATGAAGAAAGCCTTACACAATTTACAAAATTATTCACCTAGTATAACCTTTGAAACAATTTCACTGTAAAATGCTTATGAAAGCAAATTTCTTCTTATTTGTGTGTTTTACGTAGTCAAAGTCAAGTCAATACTTATTTCAACAATAAAAATGGCAAAACCGTTCAATGGTAAATCCGTGCACTCTATGCTTATTAATTGAGAAGCTGCGGCTGAAGTATTTTTATATTAGTTCCTAGAATCCTGACCTTGCCTCTAAGCAATGTTTCTCCGTCGTTGACTGCTGCTTTGTTTGTTGAGGTTGCTAACGTCTCAAACACCCAGGTCCAGGGTCCTCTGATAACAGCCTTACTTGTGCCAGATAAGGACGTGTGCTCCTGATAACCTGCCAAGCAAAACAACCAGAATAATAAAAAAAAATAATAATATTAATTAATTAGTCTGCCTAAACAAAACCAAAAGCTTATCGCAATCGAAAAAAGACATGTATGTACTGCTAACAACTTACCAAACTGCTTACATTATGAGTTTCTGCAATCCAACTCCCAAAAGGTTTTTACTGATTAAACTACTAATATTCAGTAAACTGAAAGAGGAAGAAGAAAAAATCCTTTTTGTCACTAGTACACAACAAGTACACATGCCGAAAAAACCAATAGCCACGCAAGGTTTCGGTGCACAAACTCACCACAAACTCAAATCTCAGAAGGAGATAGAATCATCAGAAATAGAGCACAAAGCAAATATATATATATATAAAGCAGAGTGGAAATTCTCATTTACAACTTGGGAAACAAATAATGACAAGACAACAATAAGACACGAAACGAAAACATAAAATTGGGGATTCTCTTTGTGGGACTAGACTGGCTAGAGTGTAAAGCGTATGGTACCAGCATAATTATGTTCATGATTACAGCCGTGTGACTTATGTATCATAATAATATGCAATATAAGCAGAAACCAAAAGCCGCCAAAAACCAAATTCAATTTCTACAGATGATTTTCTATATCTTTTATAAAAAATCCCGTTTTATTGTCTCCCGTTATATTGTAAAATAGAAACAGAGATTCATAGGCATTATCAACGTTATTTATTTTAAAACTTAAAAAGGCACTTTGACTTTTTATGCACCACAAATTTGGTTTTCAAGAACCAAATATTATTAATAGAAATAATAATATTAAAAACAATAACAAGGAATCAATATTAATATTATGGTACAACGTAATGTGCAGATTTTTTTAAATGAGTTTTTTAAAACATATTATGTCTATTGCGTACTGAAATTTTTGATCCAAAAATAAGCCAACAACAAACTAACCCTAATAAATATTACACTGAATAACAATATAAATCACAAGAGTAGTGTAGTACATGAAAAAAAACATATTTGAAAATTGAGAGACGTGGTATAGTGTAGCGATATATATTAAACTTTGTTAGTAATCCGAGTTACTCGTTGGGCCTCCACTCTTTCAAAAACTTCAACAACTTTATTTTGATGAACCTTTTGTGTCGCGCCGTCATTACCATTTCTTGTTTCGTCTCCGTCATCCGATGTCCACTTGCTGATCGACTGAACGACAAGTTCTGTGAAAAGTATTTATACGACAGCGATTATTTATCCATCAGAATTAATTGTTGTATTGAACTAAGTAGGTATTACTATTGATCTTACCGGCGTTTCAAAATTCTTTGCATTTTGATTATCCAGTAATCGGTCAATAGTTTGAGGCTCAAACATCACGTCTTTGATGGAAACCTTGTGCTCGAATCCAAGCTTGTCCCTGCATTTTAGGATGATATCAGTATTACTGTCCCTAAATAAAAATTGAATGTGAATACATACCATTATACATACGCAACGACATATACGAATTACTATTTAAAGATAATCCAACGAGTGTCTTACAGAATCAAATCTTCAGCAAGTTCCAGCTTAATCGGCTTTTAGGACATTATGGGACCAGTCGGTGAAAAATATAGTTTCTTTTGGAAACCGTTCAGTCATGACGCAGTGCTGTTTTGGTTTCAATACATGGAACCATCCAGAACGATCCTTCAACGAGTCCTTGCCTTCCACTTTTCCAAATTCATAATAGCTGGAACTTTCACTGCGTTTCCAAAAGACAATTTTCCCTTTAAAATGGCTATCCACATCAAACAACCTTAAAAAACAAACAGGAACATGTCACATGAGGATCGCTTCATTTACAAGTTATCGAATGAAAAATGGCTCTCAACTAAAGTACTCAATTAAATTTCAGATCCTTACCTTTTTGGTTGAATGGCTGGAAGTCTGTCCCTACCGGTGACGGTTTCGTCAAGCTTTGCTCGTTTGCCTCCAGGGGTAGGCACCAGGGAAGAAGAAGGCATATTTGCTATCAGACTTCCGATTACCACAGGAGAACTTTTTGACCTCGCCCCAAACCAATTCATTTCTGTTAGTCATGTGATGTGACTAAGACTAATGTGAGTATAACACCACCGGATTTTTTGTTAATGTGGTGATTGTACCGTACGTAGCAAATTGAATTGTTTTTTCCTTTAGGTAAAGATGTTATATGATGACTAGCTTTGTAGAGGAAAAGTTTGACTAGCTGGATTGGAATTTGTGTGTTCATCTGATTTCAAATTCCAATTAAACTTAAACAACTTGACTTGATTTATTCAGCCTAGTACAAGCAAGGAATTCATAGCGTCGGTAAGATAGCTGAGCATTTGTATATAATAATAATAGCTTCTTGTGCTTTAACAAGTATGCAACATAAAATGCTGGATAACTAATGGTGATCAATTCATGTAGTGTTCTTTCATGTAAAAGAGTTCGTAGGGGCTTTATTTTCTTGAAATAAACACAGTTTAAAACACAACTTGTAGATAATAATAACAAAACATTTTTATATATAACCTATATATATATATATATATAACTATATATTTATGATCTATACATATAACAGTCGCACTAAGGTAAAATTCAATTTAACGTCTATTCCGAAGCCACCACCAACATGTGCTCTATTAAACTAAACATATTCTGCGCAAATAATTTTTATAAGTTTATAGTACAACGTAATGTACAGATTCTTTAAAATACACGTATAATGCATGCCTTTGCGTGCGTAAACAAAGTGCCAAAGTAACTTTAGTAATCTGCGTAACAAAATTAAAAACTAAAGGAGATAACAGAAACATATTATTAGTAAAAAAAATACTAGTAAAGGTAAAAACATATTAGCAAATTGAGAGAGGTGCAACATTGTAGCGATATTAAACTTTGTTGGTAATCCGAGTTACTCGATGTGCCTCCACTCTTTCAAAAACCTCAACAACCCTACTTTGATGAACCTTGCGGCGTCTCGCCATTGTGACCATTTTTTGTTTCGTTTCCGTCATCCGATATCCATTTGCTGAACGACTGAACGAAAAGTTCTGTGAAAAGAATATATATACAACCGCGATATTTCAATCTATTGTATTTAAATGCTTTAAAAAATTAATTTTGTATTACTCGTGATCTTACCAGCGTACCAAAATTCTTTGCATTTTGATCATCCAGTAATCGGTCAATAGCTTGTTGCTTAAACATCACATTTTTTATGGAAACCTTGTGCTCGAATCCAAGGTTGTCCCTGCATTTTAGGATGATATCAGCATTACCGTCCCTAAATAAAAATTGAATGTGAATACATACCATTATACATACGCAACGACATATACGAATTACTATTTAAAGATAATCCAACGAGTGTCTTACAGAATCAAATCTTCAGCAAGTTCCAGCTTAATCGGCTTTTGGGACATTATGGGACCAGCGGTGAAAAATATAGTTCCTTTTGGAATCTTTTCAGTCATGACGTAATGGTGTTTTTTTGGCTGCAGTATATGGAACCATCCAGAACGATCCTCTAACGTGTCCTTGGCTTCCACTTTTCCAAATTCATACATGCTGGAACTTTTGCCACGTTTCCAAAAGATAATTTTCCCTTTAAACTGACTATCTACATCAAACAACCTAAAACAAAAAGGAACATGTCACATGAGAATTGGTCCATTAACATGTTACCACATGTTGAGTACTAGTAACACAACACACAACAACAACACAAGTACTAGTAAAAAATTCATAGATCTTTACCTTTTCGGTTGTATTTGGGGAAGTCCGTTTCTACAGGCAACAGTTGCATCCAGCTTTGCTCGTTTGCCTGCAGGGGTAGCCTCGACAGAAGATGCAGAAGCCAAAGAATCCATGTTATTGTCTAGTCTTCCGTAAACCACAGAGGAGATTCCTGATCTGGCTCTAAACCAATCCTCCTCGTTTGGTGACTGCTGTGAGTATAACACCATCGGCACATTTGTGGACGTTGTGGAGGGTCCTGGACGTTTAGCAGCCGCCTTGTCGTTTCCCTCTGGTAAAGACGTTTTGATGATTACCTCTGTTGAGTAAACTGTCGATGTTTGACTTGCTGGGCTGGAGTGAGTGCTATCATCCAAATTCATTATCTAATGATTTCAAAACCTACCAAAACAAAACAAAAAGAAATATTATAATAGTTTTAGTACATATAGCTTTTAAATTTTATTGGCCTAATCGTTCCATACAACTAACCTTCACAACAGCACTCGACTATGGTATATTTGTCTTAATCAATTAGCAACCTTTTTTCAGTAAACTAACCAACCAGTTTACTATAACACTTTCCACGGATCCAACAACTCTGCCTCTAATGGTTACTACGCTGCCTGTATGGCCTGCAAATAAACAAGCATATGTTTTTTGAGTACTTGAGCTTTGAACAACTAGTAATTTACAACCTCAAGATGTAACCAATAATATTTTGTGACACTGATTTTTAGCATCCGCACAACTTCTATAGAATATTGTTTCGAAAAAACATTTTAAACTATTTACTTATATTTTTTACCTGTTTTATTATTCTTCTAGTCCAGGTTTTAGCCGCTGAATGTACGATGACGGGCCGGAAAACTAAAAAATGATTCACACAAAATTATGACTGGATTTGGATTTTTTGGTTTGGATCTGAACAGATCACAAGAATAATGTATTTCTCCTATTCAATCAAAAAAGAGTAAAGGTATTGTAATTACAAGTCGGATTGCCTTTATGCAAACACAAGATTCCGGTAAAATAATTGTATGTTATACTGTACTTAAAAACTACTAAACTAGTCCCATGCTCCTTTTACAATTCCGTGTACTAGCTCACCGTCGAATTATGAAAACAAAAAAAAATATTATGTAGTTTTAATCACGTGGAAAGTCTTATACAATTTGTAAATTTATTCACCTAATTAACCTGTGGTTTCCCTGTCACAACTCCACTCTAAAATGTACACGTTTGAGATGAGAGCAAATTTCTTATGTTTCTTGTGCTAACTACATCAGCGAGTTATAATAATAATCCAGAGGACACTTGGTTGGTTTCAAACTATATCACGAAGCGGTCTACTGCCAATCTCAAAATATTTTAGGTTTGATAATTTCTCAAACATCTCACCCTAGTTGCATAATATAGTCTGCTGCCAGTAGTGTGTTAGTTTTTGTTAACTTATTGATTGACAACGTACCGTTGTGCGGCGTGTACTGTACCAAAATTTGCTTTTAAGACTCGTTTAAAAAAAATTACCTGGTTCCAAGCATTCCGGTGGCACAGGTTATGGAGTTTCCTGCAGGTTGGTTAATTGGCAAGTCGTAACCGCTTTCTGAATAACGTATGATGGCAATCGGTGAATGCCTTACTTTTGTTCTAAACACCAAAAACTGCAGATTGCAGAAATGAACCGTAAAAATAGTTTCACTAATTCCAGATATTACTTTTGTTTGGACAGAATTACGCAAGGATATATAATTCACCACTCTACTACTTTCACTACTCTACTACTTTTTTTACTATAAAATAACTTTCTGAATAAAATATATCTAAACTTACTTACAGAAATATTGCAATATTTTTATAATTTTTGTGATAGGCTTTGATGTCCATTCATAAAATTAACTGAACAATCGCTTCAACAAAAAATATACTTTTGGAATTTCAACTTTGAATCACTTTGAACAAAAACACTCCGGATCATGGACAAAATCTTTATCCTCTAGTACGTCACGTAAAAACTTTAAATGCATGCGATAGGGAAACGTGTCTCTTTTTAGCAGCTCTAGAACTACGCTTTTGTAGAAAAAGCTTTTCAAAGTGTCTGCCGAAGCACCTGGAATAATCTGTAAGCAAATTACTGAAAATTATAAAGAGAGGATGAAAAAAAAGTTTGCGCTTAATAAAAGTCAGTAGCTTTAAAAAGCATAAAAAATTTAAATGTGTGCCAATACTTTTATAAGTCATATAGCCGCTGCCACAACTTTTCATGAAGTAGTTTGTGCCAGACTATATTGCGCGAACTATGTTATGTTATGAAATGAAATTCTATGAAACGTTAGAATAGTGCTATGCTATAGTGTGCCGTTGTTGTATTTTATACAGATATTTTAATGGATTTATTAATTGCTCTGACTATGGTCAATTTTGTTCTGAGACTTGTAAGTACACTGGTGTAAAGGAGAATTTCAGTAAAGTTTTTTAGTTTGTACATTTTTTCATACATATTTTTTATGTTTTTTATTTCTACAGCAGCCGCAGCAGCAATGTCTATATGCTGCTACTCTTTTCAATGCTAAAATAATTGTTTTGCACGAATGAGCTAAAAAGTTTCTTTATATTTTTTTAAAAATTTTTGCAGTAAAAACTTTATTTTATAAAAACCGCTTTGTATCATGTACCGCTATTTGTATAGTTTATTTCATAACAGTAATTTCATAATGGATATAATAATACTCATGTGGAATTGCAAAATCGTTTTTTAAAATTAAAATGTTACACTAATATATAAATTTCATTAAACATGGTTACAGGTTCGTTCGTGATTTCCACTCAAAATAATACTAGTAATGGTAATAATTGTAATACTTTTACATGATAAATCTAAATATTTTACTATATCTATATTAATATTTACATGGTTTCAATACAAATTCAATAAATATACACTCACATTAACCATATTTACACAAAGACCTTTTAATCAAACATTTATGATAAACCCTAAATAACAACTATTGAGATATATACTAGAATAATTCCACAATAATAAGTAAATTACAAAACCAGATAAACAGTTCATTAAAAATCATCATCATCATCATCATCATCCACATCATCTTTTTTGTACTAGTACGAATGGCTTTAGACCGACTCAGTGGAGATATTGTCAGTTTCTTTGGGACGACTGTACAACAGAAAGAATGGTTCGGTTCTATTTGAAAAGTCTGCACATTTTATTATGTCTTCAAGCTTGACATGAGATTTACCTGCTGCTGCTGGTGATGATGATGATGATGATGATGATGATGATGAGGGGCTACTAAATTTCTCCGTGTTAATACCAGCAGATTTCATAAATTCTAATAGCCATCGAACCAAACTTCCCTTGGATGCCTCTGGATATGGATGCTTAGGTTTTATGAACAGTCTGTTTGAGGTTCGTAATACTTTTGTACGACTAATGTAATTATTTAGCGTCGTCAAAACACATAGTTTTGGACTCTCTGGAAAGGCAGCATAGACATATTCTACTACAGACTGCTCTAGTACTACATTGTCTTCACTCATTATTGCAGCCGAAGAATCATTCTTAACATTGCCCAACAAATGTTTTTGCTTAAAAACAATACCATCATCTTTTGTTGTCAAGTCTGTAATATCAAGGCAGCTCAAATCGGAACAACCAGATGACAAGTAGCATAGAGCCAAGAGGCAAACCAACTTTTTACTCAATTCTGACAACGACAACTCTTCATTTACTTGACGATTTTCAACATATGCAAGCAACAATGACGGGTCCCAATTTTGAATGCTTCGTACAGCTTGAGCACAAAGTTTCTGTAATTCTTTCATGACCTTTGATACTTCCGCTGCAGAACCTAACTTTCCCCCTGTCATGCGTGATATTGCACAACGGTGATTCTGAATACTAGCAAATTTTGATCCAGTTGCTTGCATAGATTTTAAATAATTCACAACTTGTTTGGCATCTGATTTATCAGCGTCTAGTCCGTTTGCCTTACACCAACGTCGGTATGACTTCCATGCAGAATCATACGTCCTCTTCGTAGCCTTACTGAGAGTCTTTGGACTCAAGGCACCATCTGAAACCTCCATAGTCATACTACTGTCACTAGTATCCAGCCCCTGTAGAGGTGATGCAAGATTGCCATCAAGTTTGCCTTTTGCTGCCGTACCGGTCAATAATAATGATTGGTATGATGATCCCAAACCGACTGCTGAATCCGCTGTCTTTCTTCCTTCACCTTTAGGTTTGGATGGTTTGCCCGCAACATTCTTACTTTTAACATCTGGGCTATTTAAGGATTGGGCATTTGACATTCCTGGAAAACCTGCATAGACATGATAATAATAATAATGATCGGCCTGTTAAAAAATAAATTTTGGAACCGACGTAGCGCATAAATTTTTACAATAAGCATTTAAATTGCTTTCTCTTACCAGTCGATATTGGAAAACCTGACAAACCGTAACCTCTTGCATTGGTCGTCTGAAGCAAACGGCGGTTATCATATTCAGGATTCTTAACAATGACTGGACTACTCTTATAATGATGCCCAGAAACAGGAAACGGGTCTGTCTTTCGTGTAGCAATTTTCAGTGGCGTACTCAGACTTGGACGTTGATCCATCGGAATAGGAGGTTGGTCTTTCTGCGACAAGACAAACCGCTGCCTTTGGGAAATTGCCTGAGCATTTGCATTTCCAAGCATAAGCATTGCATGGTGAAGACAGTCAATTACTAGTTCAGGACTCAACATGACGCCCTCCTTCTGGGCCATTGCTGCTGTGGAGTGCAGTGCTGACAATGGTCCAATGGCATCAACCATTCTTGACTGGACTGCTTCAATTGCCAAGGCTGTTGGAACAAGAGCTTCCTTTTGAGACATCATGTCGGCTAAAGGTTTGTCCACGCTTAAGTCTGTAACATCCGAGGCTCCTGAGAACGGATACTTTTCAATCAGTAACTCCCTTTCAGCATCGTCCAGAGGTCGTCGAAAATGATACATATCCAACAGCTCCCTGGCATCGTTAATACTTGAGGAATTTTCCTCAATTTGATCCATCATAATGTCCATGGTTTCAATTGTGGCTTATTCAGTTCTAGAAAACAAAACCAAAACTGCATAAATCTATTGATACTTTTGTAATAAATTATACGTTTAGGTTAAGGTATATATTACAGTATAAACCCATACCTGCTTAATGTGATAAACCAAACAACAAGTTTATTGCTCTCGACAACAAGATCTTTCTCAGCACAATTTGTAGCGTCCTCGCATAAACTGAAATAAACGATAAAAGTTTTTAGAACTATGTAATTAAATCTTTCACGTAGTATTCCTATGAGCTGTAGGTTTTTGCAAAATTCGACGGCCCGCAACACAAAAGTACAAAATTCTTTTTTACCAAATAAAACGTAGTTATAATAGCTTACACAAAAGAAGCAAGTATAAAAGTACGAAACAATCAACTCAAATTTTGAACGTAGTATTCTAGCAAACTAAACTGAGCAAAAAGTTCAACAAATAGGCAAATGCCAAACTGCCAGTTGTAATCTTAAACGTGGTATTCTAGCAAAGTAGACTGAGAAAAAAGTTCAACAAAGAGGCAAATGCCAAACTGCCAGTTTAAATCCTAAACCTGGTATTCTAGTAAACTTGACTGAGCAAGAAGTTCACCAAATAGGCAAGTGCCAAACAACCAAATTAAATCTTAAACCTGGTATTCTAGCAAACTTGACTGAGCAAAAAGTTCACCAAATAGGCAAGTGCCAAACAACCAAATTAAATCTTAAACGTAGTATTCTACAAAACCACGCTGAACAAACCTTCCTGAGAATGAGAAAATGCAAATATCTTTACTAGGGAATAAAACGTAGTACGTAAAAACTTCCACATAATCTAGTCTAGTCGGTAGCAAAATGTCAGTCAAACAATCCATTTAGAGCTTAAATGGGAGTTCCCCTTATCTTTGCTGCCCAAATAGTCCAGCAAATAGAAAAGTGCCAAACAATCAGTTAAATTCCTAAACATGGTATTTTACTAAGCTAGACTAACCAAAAAGTTCAGCAAACAGGATGGTGCCAAACAAGTAATGGCAAGCTTAAAACTGGTATCTAAATCTTCAAAAAGAGAAGGCTCACGGAATACGGAAATGCAAAATACCTTTTTAAAAAAAGCCTTGCAAAAATCAAAGTTTAAAACAATTAGTTTGTATCATAATCGTGGTGTCTATACCATGACCTTTAAAAAGTCCAGCAAATAGCAAAGTGTCAAACATGCATCCTAGAGCTTAAACGTGATATCTATACCATGACTTTTAAAAAGTCCAGCAAATAGCAAAGTGTCAAACATGCAGTTTAGAGCTTAAACGTGATATCTATACCATGACTTTTAAAAAGTCCAGCAAATAGCAAAGTGTCAAACATGCAGTTTAGAGCTTAAACGTGATATCTATACCATGACTTTTAAAAAGTCCAGCAAATAGCAAAGTGTCATACACGCAGTTTAGAGCTTAAACGTACTGTCTATATCGCGACTTTTAAAAAGTCCAGCAAATAGCAAAGTGTCATACACGCAGTTTAGAGCTAAAACGTGGTGTCTATATCATGACTTTTAAAAAGTCCAGCAAATAGCAAAGTGTCAAACATGAAGTTTAGAGCATAAACGTGGTGTCCATATCACGACTTTTAAAAAGTCCAGCAAATAGCAAAGTGTCAAACATGCAGTTTAAAGCATAAACGTGATATCCATTCCATGACTTTTAAAAAGTCCAGCAAATAGCAAAGTGTCATACATGCAGTTTAAAGCATAAACGTGATATCCATGCAATGACTTCTGAAAAGTCCAGCAAATAGCAAAGTGTCAAACATGCATCCTAGAGCTTAAACGTGATATCTATACCATGACTTTTAAAAAGTCCAGCAAATAGCAAAGTGTCATACACGCAGTTTAGAGCTTAAACGTGGTGTCTATATAACGACATTTAAAAAGTCCAGCAAATAGCAAAGTGTCAAACATGAAGTTTAGAGGTTAAACGTGGTGTCTATATCACGACTTTTAAAAAGTCCAGCAAATAGCAAAGTGTCAAACATGCAGCTTAGACGTTAAACGTGATATCCATGCAATGACTTCTGAAAAGTCCAGCAAATAGCAAAGTGTCAAACGTTCAGCTTAGACCTTAAACGTGGTGTCTATATCAAGACTTTTAAAAAGTCCAGCAAATAGCAAAGTGTCAAACTTGAAGTTTAGAGCTTAAACGTGGGGTCTATATCATGTCTTTCCAAAAGTCCAGCAAATAGCAAAATGTCAAACAATTAGTTTGCATCGTAAACATGGTGTGTATATCTTCACTGTCAAAAAGTCCAGCAAAAAGCAAAGGGTAAAACTTGCAGTATACAGCTTGTTACGTGGTATCTATGTCATGACTGTAAAAAGAATCCCTGGAAATGGGAAGTTGCCAAACAAGCTATTTAATATTTGTAATATATTTAATATGGCAAATATATGTGCTGAACTTGTTAACTATTGTAAAATTATGTTGTAAAAACAAAAGTAAAAAGTTGGTACTGTTTTTGTACAAATTTTTTATGTATAATGAAAAATGTACTAAAAAGAATTTATTTATGATAGTAAAAATAAATTGTTATAACACATGTTTGTGATTGTTATTGCTTTATTTCAACTTAATGTATTACAAAAATTGATTTTTTTACAATTTAAATTAAATCAGGAAACCAATTAATCCATGTGGGGTTTACGTATGTTTAAGGCTAATGTGACAATAATAATCAGATCATAATAATAAAGGTAATACTATTTTGTTTTTCTATATAAAACTTTTCTAATAATAGGGTTAACTATCAAATTTTTTTTAAACTAACATAACACATTTTTTATAATAAGATTATTAATCTGAATTTGCATAATAAACATATTTTCAAATAATAATTTATAATATATATTAAATAAAATGGTCATAGGGAGTTTGTTGTTTCTCGTGTAGGACGGCAATAATGTTTAAAAAACATAGAACTAGTAGACCAGTCGGCGAATTTTAAAATTTCTTCAAGAGGAACTCCCTTTGAGTAAGCTTTTGACGTGGTTGCAGAACGAATTGAATGAGGTTTGAATTTATTTGTATCAATACCTGCCTCGTTCATAAAACTCCTAATCCAGTAGTGTAGAGTATTTTTACTTGCCTCCTGATAAGGTGGTTGGATACTTAGCAAGAGACGACTGGATGCTCGTATGCTTTGTGTTCGAAAAATATAGTGATTAATGGCTGATACAACACAAAGCTTGGGATTTTCTGGATAGCCAATGTACAGAGAATCCGGCATAAACGTTTCACTTGATTGTTTTCTAAGATGAATATGCCGAAACGTAATGCTACCATTTCTTTTCTGCATACCTCTAATGTCGAGCGCATACAAGTCGGAGATTCTTGAAGCTTTGCACAAAGCTAACAGGCAAACTAACTTTTTGCTTAAATCTAGTAAAGATAGGTTTTCATTTTCTTCAATAGTTTCTATATATCTTAGTAAAACTGACGGATCCCATGTTTCAGAGAGATGGTTACTATTATTATTATTATTATTAATTTCAGGTTGACGGAGTGACTTTTTACAGCCTTTCATGAATTCAGAAACTAACCATGACGTTCCAATTTTTCCACCCGTCATGTGTGATATGGCATTCCGTCCACTTTGAATAGTCCATATGCTAGCTCCATTTTTGAAAAGATTTGTCAAATAGTTTACCAATTGTGCAGGATTAGAATTGAATGGATTGAATGAATTTTCTTTGCACCATGAACAATATTTCTTCCATGCGCACTCATAACTCTTTCTGGTTGAGTTTCTATGTTGATTTAACAAGATCTCTTCAGTGGTTAAGCTTGGGTTGTTGTTGCTCAAAACCACATTACTACTAATGGTTTTAGGTGTTACATCATCCAATTTTCTCTTCCCCTTATTATTATTATCAATCATTTTGGTAGCAGTAGTTGTTGACGTTGTTCCTTCAGATGATTGTGGTTTATTTAGGTAACTACAAGATATATTCGTGTCACCAGAAATGCACTGATGGTCTGAAAAAATATAAAAAAATAAATAAATACACATATGAACAAAATAAATTTTGTGTAATAAAAAATTTATTCTTAGCGTTATTGTTTATAAAAATAATAATATTTTGCAAGTAAATTACATAGACTATATGGATTATTATTATTATTATTATTATTATTACTATTTCAATTATTATTCTGTTTCAGATTCCAGTATTCAGATTGAGTTTAACGTAAAAGTAAAATTTTTGGTTAATATTACTATTTATTACTATTATTATCATTATTATCACTACTGTTAAGAATATACTGCAGCCACAACAGATGCATAACGTGACACATTCTTTGGGTAACAGTAATACCGAATAAAGTGGTGGTTGCTTGATAAATCTACATGTTTTTGAATATCTTTGATAGTTGCAAGTTTATAATAATATTGACTCCAAAACGGAGCCGTGTTAATGCCAGCATTTTCCATAAATTCAAGTAGCCATTGGCATATTGTTTTTTGATTAGCCTGTTTGTACGGAGGCTCAACAGTTATAAACAGTCGAGTTGTCGATCGTAAATTCCGAGTCCGATTTATGTAACACTCTAATGCATATGCTACACATAACTTTGGGTTATCCGATAATACGGGAAAAAAGGTTTCGGGAGTGTACCCACAATGTTTTGATTTCTTTAGGAAAAAATGCTTTAACAAGATTCCATATGTGTTTTTAACTAAACCTGTAATGTCTAACTCTGATATATCAAAAAGTCTATTTGGAGCTTTACTACTACAAGCAAGTGCTAACAAGCATATCAGTTTCCTACCTAAATCTAGCAGTGACAAGTTTTCATTGTCCTCCAACGTTTCAAGATATACTAGTAAAACTTCTGGATTCCAGGTTTTAAAATGGAGCCCAGTGGGAGGCCTTGTGTTAAACACCCCCTTCATAAATTTTTTCAGTAGAGGTTCTTTAACTAGTTTTTTCCCCGAGAAATAAGAAAGTGCATTAAGACAATGTTTAATAGTTGCATACTTTACACCACGGGAGTACAAAGTTGTTAAATATTCTGCCACGTGCCGAGGATTTGGGTCTAGTACAGTATAACCTTTTTCGTGGCACCATGCACAGTAAGAATTCCATCTTAACTGGTACTTATTCCTACATGTTTTAGAGATTGCCCTCGACATGACACTAAAAGCATCATCAGTACATTGAACATGTAAATTGTTATTACTTATTTTTTTGCATCCTGCATTGTTTTTAGCATTTAAAAGTTCTTGAGTATAATAATTAACAGGCTTATTTCGAGATTCAGTTTCCCTGGTATTATAATTACATATATTATCATATAGTAATTCACCTGATCCATATGTTAAGTCCCTTCTACTACTTCTGTTGTTGTTGCTGCTTATAATACTACTAGTATTACTAATAGTAATTGAACAACTAGTGGTAGATACAAGATTTGTATTTTTATAAATATTATTATTAGTAGTAGTAGTAGTAGTAACAGAATGATTTTCTTCTTCTTTTTCTTCTTCTTCTCGGCATCTATGAGATTCTGTTGTACTCGGCAGTAGTAGCGTTGGTTTGTTTACTTGACATAGTCGGTATATACCTGTTGGAATAGAAAAATTTTGTGTTGAAATATAAGCTTTTTTTTAAAAAAATAAAATAAAATATACTGATATTTCTACTACTACTATTGACACTACTACTAGTACTACTAATACTACCACTAGTACTACTAGAGGGAATGGTTATCTTACCCTCAAGTTTTGGTCGACAGTAGAATTGAATAAATTTATGCTTGCAAGACGTGTCAACAGATGCCTGAATCTCTCTCAGTGTGGCACGTCTTGGAGGCTCATTTTTAGGTGCCTCTGTGGCAAAACTATTATTATTATTATTATTATTATTGGAATTTTGTGTTGTTTGTATCTTGTTTTTGTTACATTGAGGTTTCAGAAATGGTTGAATGTTAATCCCTGCCTTTTCCATAATTGATAATAATTGTTGAACCAAGTCTGCTTGGGGAAGCTGCCGGTATGGGGGTTTTCGATTCGGGGTAATTTTAATTAGTAATCTGCTGCAACCTCTAAGTTGTCGCGTTTTCATCATGTAACAACGAATGGCTGATACTACACATAGCTTGGGGTGGTCAGAAGAAGAAAAACTTTCATAAACTGACTCAGGTCCATATCCACATTTTCTTTTTAAACTGTCAAATTTTCTGAATATTATTGCATTTGGTTCAATTTCTATCCCTGTTATATCGAGGACACCAAAATCAAAACCTACAGATGCCTTGCAAAGTGTTAAAAGGCAAATAAGTTTCTGACTCAAATCCAACAATGACAATTTCTCGTTTTCCTCTAGGCCTTCGATGTAATCCAACAACGGCGTAGGATCCCATTTTGGAAGAGATCGTGTACCATACTTGCTGGCAGTTGAAAGACATCTTAAAAACTTGACAACAATCGGGGATGATGTCAATTCACTGCTTGTATTTTCTCTAATTGCCGGAACAAAATTCCTAATGGAATTGTTAGCTAAACCTTTGATCTGCCTTGATTTTAAAAACAATACCAATTGCGCTGGATTTGCAAAATGCGGATCAATTTTTTCTCCATAACACCACGTGCAATACTCTTTCCATCTATTTTTATGTTCTTTAGCTGTATATTTTGACATTGTTGGCGTAACTAGAGATGGTTCTCCATATATGGTTTTTTCAAGGTTGCTATCACATAATGATGATAATATTAGTTTATTTTGGTTTTTGTTAGTACTTTCAGGTTTCTTGATAATAGAGGTGCTTGGTGAAGGAAAGGACTTGTTGTTCTTGTCACATTTGTCTTGTTGTTGTGGTTGTTTTTTATGATTATTAGTTTTATTCTGGTCAGTATTTGCTTTTCCTCTTATGCTGCTGGTTGGAGTATCACTTATTGTTATAATTTCCGGTGAACAAGATGATGTTGACGATGATGATATTGTATTCTCTATGTAATTATTAGTCTTCTCAGTGCTTGTATTATTAATAATATGACTATTATTATTTTCATTATTATCAACTTGTTCACAAGAATTAGATTTTAATTCCCTTACAGTTATAGATCCAATCGTTAATGGTCTGTCCAAACGCAAAAACAACGGAGGTATACTACTACGTACGGTTTTGTTTGTAAAATCATTTCCTTGTTTGTTGATAAACGATGAAGACCTTAATGATGATGATGATGATGATGATAATGATGATGATGATTGACATTTTGTATTAGCATCATTAATGTCTTCAGTAATATCTCGTTTACTAAATCGTTTTGCAATGTGAGATCGATATTCGGTAATGGTTCCGGTAGAAAGTCCTTCATTTTGAAGGTAAACGCAAAACTTGTCCATCTGATTTTGATTCGCATTAAACACGTTAAGTTTTTTATTTCTGCACCACGACAAGTAATACCTCACGGCAACTTGATGCATTAACTACTGCATCTTTGCGTTTTTGCATGTTAAGGATTTCTTGTTTCCTCGATCCACAGTATTATTATTAGTGGTTTTTATTATTATAGTTTCCTGTTGCTTGTGTTGCTTTGATGGTGGTGGAGGAACATTTTTGCAACTTTCGTATACAATTTCACATTCATTTTCTGAATCGGACGAATGATTTTTGCTTGACATTACTGTACTCGTAATATGTGGTGCCACTGAAACAAAAGCTGTGTAATTGTTGGTTTCGCTTCTGCTACTACTATCACAAATAGTTGCTTTGCTCATTTTGGGATCTACAACAGTAAGGGGTAGTACTGTATTGCCCTTCATTCTGCCTTGGTGGTTTTGTTCTGATTGGTGGTTTGATGCAAGAAGAGGGTGGGCAAAACTTTGTTTTTTAATGAAACCTATGAATATACAAAAAAAACCAAACGAGCAAAAATCATCATTATAAAATGCGTTAATCTTTCTTCAAAACGGTGCTCATACAGTATTCATAAAACCAAAACGTAGGGTACATTTGCAATTGGTTTTTAAATATTTTTTTTAAACAAAATTTTGTAAGAAAAATTACTCACCCCTTGAATCTGTATGCGGATTTAAGAATGCATTTTTTGCCAGCTTCGGTTTCCCAACTACCATTTTTGCTATGCTTGCCATCATTCTGCCAGGATTCTCTTTTTGGACTACCGCAGAAGTTGGCGTCACCGCAGCATTTGTTTTTGTTATAAGGCTTAGTGCCGGAGTTGATACGGTTGACGCTATAAGCTCCTGTCGTTGTTGTTGATGTTGCTGCTGCTGCTCAGACTGCTGTAGATAACTTTTTTTGATAGTTATATGGGTATTTTTCGGGACAAAACTATTCCTTTGATAATGATTTAGTGGAACTTTATTTGTTTTTCCAAGCGAAATAATTGCAGTGTTTGGCAGAGATTTTTTTATTTGATTGTGGTTTATCATCGAAACAATTCCTTCACTTGCTGTTTCTGCAGCGGTAGCCATCTCCGTAACATAGCAGGTAGAGTTCAGAATTGCAGGTTGACTAGATCCAATGGGAATATTCACACCAATTTGGTTATCTTTGCCTGGAGCTTTCAGGTTTCGTTTATAAACTCGTTGGTCCAACTCCTTTTTCTCGCTTTTATGTGTAACAGCTTCTGACCAAGCTGAAAAGTGTTTATTACAATCCATGATTTCTTATTACGATTCCCAACAAGCTTATGATAGTGGTCCAAGAAATATTTTCAATTCAAGAAGCTGCTTCAATGGATCCTGGAATGGTTTGAAACAAGAGCAACAACAACACTGAGACACCAGTCAACAACTTTTTATGTACCTATTGTTTGTAAGGTTCGCTTTTACTTCTTTTAAACTTAGAACGAATACAATCATTTTCGAAGTGAATAGGCCTTTACTGAAAATTTCATATTGATGGGTGGTTTCAAAGTCCTGTTTTGAGTATTACCTACCATGTTCTCATTATTTTCGCTATGCAACGCACTATATTCTGCTACTACTTTTTAAAAAACTTTTAGTGAGTGATTGAATTTTAGATTGAAGATTACACTGAACACGTTTTACGTAAATCGGACACAACTTTTTCCTGTAGTAACAACTATATAAAAGTTATTGGCCACTTTAAAAAAAATTGACCATCGATGGTTCCATCGATGATAGTTTCCAGAGCTTTCAAGATGCAGTGGTGACACTGGCTTACAAGCATTAAAAGTATTGTAATATATGTAGTATATGAACAAAAACTTAAGGGGAACACTTAAGAACTTGTAGTAGTTGATAATGAGAACCGCATAATGACAAAAGATGAATGAAAATTTATACTTGTTGATTTTGGCTTCTCCTTCTTCAGCTCAGTGGGTAACTTAAATAGAGAGTAAATTGTGTCAAACAAGTGCCCATGCTAACTGTCTATATATTTGTTGTTAAATGTAAAGCCCAAGCACTTTGCGCTACAAGTCAGTTCCATTCCCAAAATCAATTGATTGCATTCGACAGCTAGTAGTAGCTTAATAATGAGCTTTAATATTAGTAAACCTGAAACGAGGGCCTTTTTTAAAATCCATACCAAACATGGAATATACATTGCCATGCTGGTTACCACGTTTGTGTAGTGACCATTAAAACTTGCAATAGTAGCAGCGGCATTTTATTTGCCAAATTTGCTCGGTCAATTTTTAGGAGACAAACTGAATAATACAGTACATTTTGCAGCGTAACTGTAACTATTATAAACCCAGATTATTATAAACATTCTATTATTGCCAAGTTTTTATTAAAGGCCTATTCATACAAAAAATTATAATATTCGATTTCTACACATCCAAATCTGTAAAAAAAAGCTTGATTACACACATTTCTGGATGTACCTAGTAGGACTGTTCCCTTGTTAGTAAGAATATAAATTATTAGTGTTATGAATTACTACACCTGAGCAGCCTTAAACCAAATAAATAAAATGTAAGCAAAACAAATAAAAAAAACTGATGGTTTTATAACGTTTATTGCTCTTGTTTTTGGCGACGATCAATCGCTCAATCGATGTATGAATTTAATGCTTATATTTTTTATCAAATGCCGTAACACTTAATCGTCTTTTGACGCACAATTCCTTTGAGTACAAACAATATTAGTTTTCATATGTAGTTTTATTATATATATAATTCTCAAAGCTATCAATACTGTAACATGAATATCTCGACAACATAATGCGTTTTTAAACAACCAACTGATACTAACCAAAGAAATTAAATGTACGACGAAGACTTTATTAATGAACCTACCTAGTGCTTTACCCAACTTTACCACATTTCAAAATTTTATACCTACTCTAAACAATAAGTTTTACTTCTTCCTATAAAATATTGACAAAACATTTAAGTTGATCCGATTGATACAAATACATGTAAAAAATCCTTTGATCTAACTTTTTTTTAAATAGAAGGTTTTTGTTGAGATCCAAATGCATGTCAAATTTACGAGTCCCTCTAGTCCTCGTCTAGTAGCCAAATGCTGAAATCTTCTTCTATCGTACTCAACTCTCCAATTCTTAGATACTTTACGTTTAAATACAACTGCTTTAGCTTTACACGAAGTGCATCAAGAATCGAGTATTGGATATTGTTGTAATACGTTTTTGTCAAGTAACGATGTAAGATGTGTTCCAACGACTGCTCAGCAATTACAATCCTAGGACAGCTGGGAATAAACTCCACCATCGGGCTTGGCAATGGAACCCTTGGAAATATAAAAGTAGTATGTATTTCTTAATTTGAAATTAACTAAACCACTAAAATCTTTGCAGGTTTCTTTTTAGAATATGACAGACAGTAACTTAAATTCTTATAATTTTTATTAATGAAATAATGGTTTCCTCACCTGTCAGGAATAAGAATTTGAGATGCCTTTCCAAGATCCATATCCGCATCACCAACAATTCTTCCAAAATCCTCAAAGATGATTCCTCCATTAACTTCTGAGTTGTACTCCACAGATAAAGAGTCCAGATTGCGCACGGCCAAGTACGTTGGATACTCTTCCTTCATGAAAGTATAGACTTTTTCAGCTTCGTCCTTGGTCACGCAAATTACCGGTGTCAATTTTGCTTTGATCGCATCACCAATTATCTGGCGCATAGGATTAGACTCAAATTTGGTCATAGTTAGTGCCATGCTGGTAGTTCTAATAATGAACGTAACCAAACAATTGTGTGGTATTATTATTACTATTATTATTACTACTGCTACAAAAAATAATTATTGCACAATTTCTCCAATATAAACATAACAATCTTATATTAATCTTATGTAAATAGAGTTTAGTTGGGGCAAGTAACCTTACGGTTTAATGATGTTATAAAATAGAATGACACTCCTTTGGAAACGGGTACACAATCCTAGAGTACGAGTTTGACCTAAAAGTATGAACAAAATTATAAATTATTTACCAATATTTTTATTTGTTGCTTTTGTATGGATGAACTGAATATGAATAGGTAGGTAACTCTATTTTTAAACAATGTTTCGCGACAACACTTTGCAATGTAATAATTAGAATTATATTAAAAATTGGTCGAATAAACATAATACTACCGTTGCCTGCTTGTTTACCTTCAAAATATCACTGAGCGTACACGAGCTCAAGCACAATATTGACTATGATAAGTTCTCACAAACAACCCAAGCAAAACGTACTTTTTTTCCTCATGCAACCCAAACTAACAAAAATGCATTAGTCGTGCACACAAAATCTCATTGGTGTCTAACCAGTTGATATTTCTAATTAGGAAATTGGTGTAAATACTTGTTGATTGTTGTATCAAACATACGTATGCCAATTGGCCATTTGCTATACTGTCATGTTTTTGCCCTGCGACAAGAATAAATTCAACTTTGATTTTGCAGGCCTATTTGGATTTTGTAAGACTCGTA
>JAIQCH010000011.1:0-103453 GCA_029691765.1 Entomobrya proxima | reverse complement strand
CATTCAATAAAAAATCTATCCAAGATAATGAATAATAACTAGGACACTACAAGTACTTTGTTTTTATTCGCGTAAAGCAGTCCGTACAAGCTCTAAACGTAATATCCCCAACTTTCACATTGCAATCAATAGAAACACGTGTTTCTACTGGGAAACTTGTTACTGAATTCTAGACTGACTTAATTCTTTTTGTTAACTCGTAGTTTTTCTTCAAGAACAGCTATTTGGATTCCCATTTGCTCTAACTTTTGCTTAAGAAGTTGCATATTTTGATTTAGTTTATTCCAAGTATTTGTACAAGTGTCTAGGCAATTTGTTAGTTCAGCAACAGCAGTGTTAAGTTCGTTGTCAATTCGAGCATTCTCGACATGGTCTTCTGAAGACATCCTCATATACAACAATACAGTGTTATTTACAAGATTCTAGATATAGATTAGAGAGCACAAGAAGTATACGCTTATATTAGTCATGAAGTCATTTGTAGTTATAATCGAAAAAGCCTAGAAGAATTTAGATGTCAAACCACAAATGTGTAGCTCAAACAAGCTATACGACTATTCTATTAGATAGACACACGCTAATACAACATAAAGTCTAATAAAAAGCCAAGTGTCAAACAAGCAATTTTAAACCTTAACTTGTTGTCCGCTTTTCTTGATTCACAAGCGTGAGCTGAACCTTGGTTTCGCTTTTCCAACTTCCTTAACACTACAAAGCTTTCTTTCTTCTTGATCTCCAAAAGGTCCAGAAAAAGTATGGTGCCAGACACTGCCTTTTGCGCTGAAACACATAATATTTTACTTCAAAAAAGTTAAAATTAAACCACAAAGTTAAGTACTATTTTTTGACCTTACACCTGGTAAACTAATAATAGAATTTTTGTTCCTCTTAAACTTCAAAAAGTCCTGGAAAAAAGGCCAGTGCCAAACTCTAAATTTTGAGCTAAAACGTGCTATTTGTTCTCCAGCTAATCTACCAGATTTTTTACTTCAGAACAGCAAAAAAAAAGTTCAAACTATCACTAATTACCCATCATATAAAGCGCCTGACACTTAAACTTGAGGTGAAACATAGTATCTAGTTTCACCAATTTGTTTTGTTTTTGATTTTCAAAAAGTCCAGAAAAAAGTCAAGTGTCAAACATTTAATTTCGAGCAAACACATAGTATCCATCATTAAACTACACTCTTTTAGTATATTGCTATGCAAAATCAAAAAGGCGAGGAGTAAGTCAAGTGCCAGATACTTTAGCTTGAGCTAAAACACGGTATCCTTTAATTAAACAACACTCCTTTAGTTAATTGCTTTAGAAAATCAAAAGTTTCAAAGAAAAGTCAAGTGCCAAACATTGTATTTCGAGCAAAAACATGGTATCCATCATTAAACTACACTCCTTTAGTAAATTGCTTTAGAAAATTAAAAAGGCCAGGAGTAAGTCAAATGCCAGACACTTTATTTCTAGCTAAAACATGGTACCCTTCATTGAAATACTCTCCTTTAACATATTACTATATAAATTCAAAAAGACCAGGGAAAAGTCAAGTACCTGACACTTTATTTCAAGCTGACACATGATATCCTACAATAAAATACTCTCCAGTAATACTTTGCTATATAAAATCAAAAAGTTATAGGAAAATGTCAAGTGCCAAACGCTTTGTTGATAGCTAAAACATGGTATCCTTCATTGAAATACTCTCCTTTAAAATATAGCTTTAGAAATTCAAAAAGTCTAAGGAAAAGTCAAATGCCAGACACTTTATTTCTAGCTAAAACATGGTATCCTTCATTGAAATACTCTCCTTTAACATATTACTATATAAATTCAAAAAGACCAGGGAAAAGTCAAGCGCCAGACACTTTATTTCAAGCTGACACATGATATCCTACATTAAAATACTCTCCCATAATGTTTTACTTTATAAAACCAAAAAGGCCAGGAAAAAGTCAAGTGCCAGACAATTTGTTTCAAGCTAAACTGGACGTCAGAAATATCTCCTTAAATTTTACAAAAGTTAAGAAAGTCAATGCCAGACACTTAATTAAAACATGTACCATTGAAAACCTAACATAACATAAATCAAAGACAGGAAAAGTCAAGTGCAGACATGTTCAGCTATACGGAACCTTTCCAGTTTAAGAATTTGACACATTGTATTCTATTTTAGCAATTCCAAGATTTCATTTGTCTTGATCCTAAAAAAATCAGGAAAAAGTCAGATACAATCACTTTAGACTTTCAAGCTAACTTATGGTATCCTCCATTGAACTACTCTATACCAAAAGGCTTACTTTATAAAAGCAAAAGTCTTCCAAAAAGTCAAGTGCCAAATACTTAAAGGTTATGGAGTTTAATGTGGTTTTCTTATTCCTGCAAATCAGCCATGCTGGTTTAAATTAGTAAAATGCATGACACACAAACTTTAGTTTTAGCGTAATATTCAATCGTGCTTTAGCTAATCAGAGTCTGATAATCAGACTGTTTAGATTAGCAAATATTAAAGGAGGCTCATATCAGGCACTAAATTGAATATTGCAAGAGCACTGAATATTGTGTATACACAACAATCATCCTAAAATGCAATTTCGCTTACACCAAATTTATTTAAACCATATTATGCTGTAATTTTACTATGCATTTCTAGTATATTTTGGTAGTGGTAGCATTTAGAAAACGCTTCTGCTTCTGGATACATATTATGGTTGAATAAATATGACTGCGTGTTTTTCTAACTTGTAGTTTTAGTTTTACTCTATAATAATAATTATAAACTACAAGTTGTACTTACAGATTTTATATTTTACTAAATTTTCATTTTAGATGTATTTAGATCTTAATTCTTTTATACAGCCTACTTATAACTATAATATTTCTATACAAAAATTATTTAAGAAAAACATATCTTTTATCTACAAATATAAAAATTGCAAACAAGTAAATCCTAAAGCTACAAATAAACAATAAAAATTTGTATACCCTTATATATAAATAGAGTTCTGTAGTACAAAAGAAAGAGTTATTATTACACAAATATGTAAATTATAATTAAGAAGTTCAACATTTTTTTTGGCAAACAAAATATAAGTATTGAGTAATCAGTTTAATTGAATAAATATAATATAGAACCTGAACAACAAAAACTTCTGAACCTCTGAACAAATATTTATGTGGCCAACAGCAAATTTTTTTTAAACAAAGTAGTACAAACAAACACCCTTTAGTTCCCTCTGTTACACAACAATGGTTAAATGTAACAATAACTGTAATAATTAGATAACAATTAGCATTAAAGTAGTTTAATATTTACAATAGCGTAATCCTAATGTCGAAACTTAAGTTGCTGAGCTTGCCTTAGCAAGCACATATACTTGTTTGTAGTAAGCTGACACTTCCAATTCCATATCCATGCCGCCTCCTCTCGTATAATCTTGTCATCAAACTTGCATATATGATAGGTGTACGGAGCACCAGATATAGGCTTCAAATAGTAATTTCCAAATTGATAGTAAAAGTGAAGCTTTAGCCCGTACGCGTCATCACTATTTGTTGTCCTCAGTTCTTCAATCCGTGGTAAATGTGTCATTATTTGTGTAAAGAACCTCTTGTCGCACGCGATAAAGTTCACCTGTAATGTTCTTATGCTTGGGATCTTTGTGCATATTTGAGCATGTTTGTAGCATTCCCAGGGCAAATCAAGCTTTAACACCTGCACATTCTTTTTTGCGAGGGACTTCCATACCATCTGAAAACTTCCTTTTACAATAGGACTAGTAGTGCTTAAAGTGAGCTCCTGTAGTTTATCGGAACATGATTCAACAATTGCTGAAACAACCTCAAAGTCTTCAATATTCAAAAGCTCCATTTTTGTAATGAGATTATACATAATCGACACGCGTCCATCGCCATAGTAGCAGCTTATGTTGTTGCTGTCGGCTTGAGTTTTGCCCACAAAAAAATTTTCAACCCCCAGCGATTTGTTATCAGAAACAGAGTAGGTGGCACTTCCAAACAAAATGGGAGATAAAGCGTTCCAAATATAGCGAGACGTTTTGCATAAGTTGCAAACTGTAGTCCAGTCCATTTTTTTTGCCAGCTTGCAGAGAATCTAAAAAAAAAAATTATTAGAAACATTAGATTCTCATATTAGCATATATTTTAACCTAACATAATTTTAAAGTCTAGATTTTATAAAATTTTAATTAAATTGCATGATATTACCAACTCGTTTAAGATACATCCGGCATACAAAATTTGTAAATTATCAACCTCTCCTCTGCTACTATCGCTCATGGCAATATCCTCATCCATTTTGAACTCAGCACACACAAACGTGAAGTTCAAATTTACAATCACTTTTTGTCAAAGAGTTTAAGACTAAAATACGTATAGGTGATTATTATTATGAAATTCAAAATTTATGAGAAAAAAACTCGTTTTTATAAATACAATGATTAAACACATGAGCACAAAAGAAAAACCTAATATAATCCACGTGTTTGTTGATGTTGCAATGAGTTCTGTTCATTCACTGTTGACTATCCATAAATATTATTTAAGGTTGTGTGGAGGTTTCAGGTTGCCAAGCTGCAAATCGATTAGATGCAACTCCTCATGGGACATGTCACATTGGATTCCAAATATACTACAGAGTTCGGTTGATGTCTTGCCGTTCAGTCTCTCTGCAAGTTTTTTTATCGCTTCGTCCAACAATTCTTCAATGTCCAAGAAATCTGCTGCCTAAGTAATATTTATAGTAGCAAAAACGTTATTGAAAATAATCATAGAATAGAGAAACAATTTATCACAACGTTGACATAGCTTTTTAATTGAATCTGTAAAACCACTTGGAAAAACTGTAACGAGCAGTAGTAATCTTAGAGCGTACCTTGATTATTTTTGAGAGGAGACAAAACGAAATATCAAAGAATATGTGTTGCTTCCAGTACAAGTAGTTTGATGTGTCGTGCTGCAATTTTAGTTTCCGTTCAATCTGAAAAAAGTTTTTTAAATCAAAACGTTTCTCCAAAACATACGTACAAACCTGCAATGGTCACGTTATTTGTAGCAAAAGTACAAGATAATGTAATGTTGTCAAAAAGAGGACTAGATTGTACATAATGTGATTATTACTAAATACAAACACCAAATCCAATTGCGAGAACAAAAAATCCAAACTACAAAATATAAAGCTTGCGATATAGGGTGCTTTTACAAGTGCATTACCTCTGTTGATACGAAAAGCCACCTTGACACTTGTTTTAACGTGACGCCGTCAATCTGCGACAACAAAATTGGTTCTTTGTTTTCCGATCCTTCAACACTACCACCACTGATGTTGCTATCAATGCTACTTGTGGTATTTTCTACCATTTCACTTAGAACTTTTGAGTATTTCATTTCATCTATCGTCACCTTAACTTCTTCATTGTCGAAACTTTTAAATATGAAATAACTCATGCTGAGAAACAAACAGGAGAAAACGTACGCTCGTTTGCTTACAAATCTTTTTATAACAAAAAACGTTTTTATTCATTCAGACTCGGATCACCAACAACTGCTTCTGGTGAAAACTAAACACAAAATGCGATTGTATATTACCATAGTAACACCTATAAGGTAATTCCAATTATTACATTTTTTTAGTAGAGAGATCGATATTCTTACTGGCAACTTGGAAGTAATACTATATAATACATATTATCGTAACATGATTAAACAGCATTTTTAGAACTATGAAGTAAATAGTTAAAAAATATGTTAAACTAGTCTAATATAGTACACAATTAAAATAGTACATTGCTAAAACATCCATTGAAACACGATTTTTTGGATTGGACTATGCACATTTCTACAAAATGTTTTTTTTTAATAAAAGCATTATCGCACTATTATAACGCATTTTAAAAATATTCAGTAAATAGGAACTTGTAAATTGAGTGTTGCAAACTGAACTGAAATTAAATATAACCAGAGCTAAATCTTCAATTTTTTAACGCACAATTTTGATTTTTTTAAGCAAGGTCGTCTTCTTCTCCAACACGAGGAGCCAAGATGAAACGAATGGAACCAACTTTTTTAGCGTGAGTTCCAAAATCGAATTTGAGTCGAAGAAAGTCTCTATCCGAAATCCGGAGAGTTGCTTTTTCTGATAATGCAGACGCCTTTGTGAACAGCAGCAAAAATCTGCCAAAAACATTTTAAAAATTTTGATATTCAATTCAATTGTATATAAATAACCTATTTAACTTAAAAAATCGTAAACGTTTTTCAGCGCTATACTAGTACCTGGCATTGAAGCACATGTTAAGCGAATCCTCAGTTTTTATGGAAGTGCCCATGTTGTCCGAGGGAAACGAGATTTCGGCCATGCCACCAATTCCTTTGCTAGAAAACTCCAATTTTCTCCGGTTGCATTTTATGCGGATAACGTTATCGAATTTGGTAAGATTTGAAATCGTCCTACCCAATTCCATTGACGACATGGTAACGACACAATCGTCTGTCTCCATCTACAATATACAATTGGAACATTTGTACAATTACAAAAAATTTCTTCACATTGATACGAGAAAAAAACCAAAAATACAATCGAGGTACCTCGACGTCAAAGTCGTCATCCGTCTCAACATTCAACAATGGAACATGAAATTTTGACATGCGGTCCTGCTTCTTAGTTGTAAAGCTAATTGTTATGGTATCCATGGATTCGGCGTACTCAATGTGAACAATGTCAGAAGCGCTGGAGCATTTCATTACATTAATGAGACTTGACATGCTCAAGCGGATTTTAAAATCATCAGCGCATTCGTACGAGTCAAATCCAGATTTAGGTATATCCAAGCCTATCCAAGCTACATGGCTCTCATCAATCGCTTTCATTTGTAAACCTCCTTTTAGAACTAGAACACAATAAACAATACATCAATTTGATTTATTGTTGTTTTAAAATTATTATTTGAAAAAATATATAAATTTAAAATTTCCAAGAAACTTACAAGAAAAATTCGATTCCTTGATAACTTCAGCAGCACTGTCCAGCACCTTTTTAAGGAGTCCAGCATCCCCAAAAACGGCCTTCAGTATCACTTTAGCCATTGTTGTTTCAACCTGATGATTTAAAATTTTAACATACAATAAACATGTAAGCAATAATTTGTAACCGTTATTGGGTCTTAGTAAAGTTACACGACAACATGCATATGTTTATTAGTGCAGGGTTCTTTAAATTTTAAAAAGTTTCAAATTCGATTGAAATTAATAGCTTTTAAAATTATATTTTGATTTTACTAAAGTTTACACACACACAACCACACTTACTTCTTAAGTTTTTTCCCTAATTTAATGACCAAGTATCTCAGGCAAGGTGGTTAAAACTACAATCGTTTAGTACCGAAAAAGGAAGCCAAGAATATTAGTTTTTTGAGTTTTTCTGGTAGCACAACCAACCTTTGTTAATGTCACCAACTACTAATCCATAAAACTTGGCAGCAAAATTATAAATATAGATGTTTTAATAACCACAGTGGAGACAGAAAAAACAATCAAATTTTAACAACTTTTGAAGGAAAAAGTGATCTTGAACAAAGAAACAGTTAGACAAATGTAAGCTCACGTGTATGTTTTAGGTGTAACATACCTAAACAATTAGTAGTTAATAAATGACAAACAATTAAAAAGGCTATACGAAAAGTACAGTGTCGAACGGCAACCAAATCCGCATAATATCCAAGAATTCTTTTATGATGATTCGCGGACTTTAGAAACCACAAACAGGATACCGAGTAAACCTATATAGTACAGTACTTGACAACAAGCGCTAATACAAAACTTACACTGTATGAGTAGAATATTTTACTGCTGTGACCAAAGTTAACGACAGAGTCCAACAGAAAACCCAAAAAAGCAAACGAATAGTATAATGCCAGACACCAAAACTTAGCGCAAAACGTAGAGTACTTTCTTGTTGTGACGAAACATATGAACGTGATTTAAAGAGTCACACACAAAATTCAAAAAGGCAAGCAAAAAATATAGTGCCAGACAACTAAAAAGGACGCAAAACGTAAATTACTCTATTCCTGTGACGCAATGTTCACGCTATTTCAAAAGTCCTATCCAAAATCCAAAAAAGCTAACGAATAGTATAGTGCCAGACACCAAAACTTAGCGCAAAACGTAGAGTACTTTCCTGCTGCGACGAAACTTATGAACGTGATTTAAAGAGTCACACACAAAATTCCAAAAGGCAAGCAAAAAATATAGTGCCAGACAACTAAAAAGGACGCAAAACGTAAAATACTCTATTCCTGTGACGCAATGTTCACGCTATTTAAAAAGTCCCATCCAAAATCCAAAAAAGCAAACGAATAGTATAGTGCCAGACACCAAAACTTAGCGCAAAATGTAGAGTACTTTCTTGCTGTGACGAAACTTATTAACGTGATTTAAAGAGTCCCACACAAAATTCAAAAGGCAGTCGAATAGTATAGTGTCAGACCCTGAATATTAGCGCAAAACGTAAAGTATTGTATTACTAGAACAAAAGTTAACATAATTGTAGGAGTCCCACACAAAATCTGAAAAGACAGCCAAAAAGTAGAGTTCCAGACAACAAAAATTTATACAAAACGTAGATTCCTTTCTATACTAGTGTGATTAAATGTATACTTTACTCAAAGAAGAAGTCTCATTCTAAAACGGAAAAAGGCAAACGAATAGTACAGTGCCAGACAACAACTAAAAACGTAATACATAGAATCATTTTCTGCTTTATACGCAGCCGCCACTATCCTATTTACCAAGCCATGACCTTTTTTGTAATTCCGGCATTATTTATTATAAAGTTCAAGGATAATCACTTTTTCCATATTGGTGGAATTGTCGGTTTTAAAACCCATTGAGTATATGCATTACAAATGCTGTATATTTTTAAAATTGTAGTGTAATAATAACTGCTTTGTTTACATGCAATACTCATTCCAGCAGCAAATTAAAATTATGAATAATAATAAATGATTAAATTGTATAAGATATTTGAGACCAGGATTGACTTTAAAGATATTTTTTATTTTCTTTTATGTTTGAAGTTTATATACACAACTTTATTTACAAATTTAATGTAGGGTTATTCAACGTAAATATCTTTTAAAACTATTATACAGCTACATAGGTTATACCGTTAGAAACAAACAGCATCTTAACAAATCAACATATTGATACCTTTCAGTAGTATGTACAGATAATATACTTGCACTGGCGCTATTACAAAACGGTAACACAGACTAAAAAACATCCTTTAAATATATACATAAACCAACTTGTACTGCAATCGGTTTTCAATTTCTCGGCTGGTCAACACGGTAACATGCTGGGTTTTGTTTTGCGTTTTAAGTGCATCCTCAATATCCTCGTAAAGCCTTTTCCCAAATACGCACTTGTACTTTTCCAGGTTCCGTAATACATTTCTCACAATAGTCCACATACTTTGCTTTGAACGGTTCCATAACTACGGAAACACATAACAAACGTACCAGCATTTGTTAAATTTTGACTATTTTTGTTATGCATTGAGTAGATATTATACACATTTAAATCCTTACTTACCCCTTTGTCTTCAATAATTGAGTACACGCACATGCCTTTCATTACACAAAGTAAATTGTGATCGCGTAAGAGTTCAAAAAGCCCTTTAATTTCCCCCGTAGTATACCGCATACCTCTCAACCGTTTACCATACATTGCCAATATAAAAGTTTATAAGAAAACACTGATTATTACAATTAAAAAACACCAGCAAAAAGTCTATATCTAGGATTCATAAGTACTTTACTAAAACGTACCTTTACATTAAGAGTCAACATCTAAATCATTTTTATATTATTCTTTGGAAAAAAAAACAGCAAACAATTTATAAATAAGAGCTAAACTTAACTTCTAAGTAGCGGGTATGAGAACTGAGAACAGATAGAACAAGGCACTCTACTTCCAAAGAATTTAAGTCTACAAACTATTATTAATCGTAACTACTAAAAACATACCTTAATACACAAACTAAAGAGAACAAAATATTTTACGACAATCTTTTAAACTATATTATATGATCTAAACTCTTTTTCGATCAAACTTAAATCCTTCTCGCTGGCTGTTGCAATACAAAGATTCTTGAGTGAAAAGCGTTCAATGGTAGATGCAAAAGTTCCAGTCTTGAGAGTTAGTAATCCATCTAATGTAATCTGCAATGAAATTTTAAAGAAAAACACATATCGTAAAAAGTTTTAGCTATACTATCCTTAAACTTTGCAAACCAAACCTTAGGTTTTATAATAGTAATAATAATAATCAAAATATGAGTTTAAATCATATTTACCTGCTCAATTTTGAAAGCACTTGTCAATACGAGCTCCTTTAAACTCAAATGCCTGACAACCAGCCGGAGCAGTGTATCCGTGATTTTGGGCATTCGGTCAAGACCACGCAATTCTAGCTTTTGTAAACCTATAAAAATATATTTAAGTCTGAGCAAGTATATGAAGAAAATGCTTTTTTTGTGCAAATAATAAAAAAATAACAGGAAAACTACAGTTTTTTGCTCAATTGAAAATTGAAATGCCTGAAACTTACCATTTAAACTAAAGAAAACTGGCCGTTCCGTGTTTTCTCCCACAAATGCAACGTTGCCAACGTTTTCGCAGTCAATTACTGATATTTCTTCCAAGTTTGTCATTCCATGCCATAGTGTCAAAAGTGACTTGTTTGTTCCCTTCCAGTTTGCAAGTGTTAGCTTCTTTACATTTGGACAGTTTGTAGCAATTTTGTCAGTTGGAACACGTGGAAATTGCGTGCCTCTGGCAAGCGAATTCTCCACAAATGTCCTTTTATACTCCAATGTCAAATCGATAAGTTGGATGTACTTTGGTTCAGAAAACATATATCGAAACAGTTCAACTGCCTTAACTGGAGGGAAAACAAAGGTAGTATTTCCATTAAAGTACTTCATTCCAGACAGGTTTTCCGAGTCAATCGTAACCTTTAGTGCTTGCAAATTCGGCCAATTAATCTCCTCTTCACGACTGGTTGTGCAATCCAAAATACAGCAGCTAGTGATTAAAGTCAAGTTTGTGATTCCTGTGGTATCACGTCTTTGAATAAGTGGGTTAATGCCATTCATTGACACGATAAAGTCAGTAAATCTGCGGTCCGTTAGTCCGTCGGTTAACAGCAAGTCGGAATTGAAGTTGAGCATTCTCACACTCTTCTCTCTTAGTGTATTGAGAAATTCCACAATTTCATCAGAGTTTGTCCTTCTCATTTCTTGCGTTATATTGCGTAGGTTTCCAATGTCATAGATTTGTAGGAGCGGGAGCTCAAACTTAATAATTTGAGTCAAGCATTGAGCAAATCTTCCAAAATCTGCAACTTGTAAAAAGTAATCTGGGGGACTGTAACTGTGAGCCAGGTACTTCAGGTTGTTACAGTGACGTGTCAATACTAGCGAATAAAACAGAATTTCAATGGTTATCTTATTCTCCGGTATCGTAAAACGCAAAGTCTCAACGTTCTTAATGCTTGGAGGCAAATGCTCATCAAAGTTGTCGACGCAATCAGCAAATGATTGACCCTCCTTCGCCAGCATCACCTTCACAAGGTCTGTAATATTTTCATTCTCAATATACTCAATTTCCAGTACTTTGAGTGACACAAGCTTTCTAAAAAAGAACATTTCCGCATCATTTGGCACAGCAGGAAATTTGTTAATTCTGACACGCTTGACAAACTTTCCAAAGTCGGCGGCAAAGTTGTGTACGTGCTCAGAGTCGAAAAACGCGGAACCACTAGAATTGTTGTTAATATAAATGTTTGTCGGGAAAATTCCTGTTCTTGTCCACTCCAAAGAACCAGCGTCGTCGTTAAGCTCAATTTCAATGGTTTCAGGCATTCCTTGTTGTTGCAAATAATCAGTGGCCACATTGTAAAAATGACGGGAGGTGCGCCGAAGCCGCAACACATCGTTCCAGCTAAGCTTTGGGAGTATATGGTAATACACCTATGGACCATACAATATAGTACATCAGTAAATCCGACTGCATCATAGATAAATATTATTAAACAACCTCACAATAATTCCATATGATGTGTAAAGAAATCCTTACCACATCTCGGTGTATCTGGGAAATTTCCATACCTCCTTCCAAGTAATTAAGATGTAAATCAACACGCAAATTTAGTCTCTATATACAAAGTACAAAATTGTTTAGCGAAAGTTATAGCACCTCAATTGAAATCGTTTAAATGGATAATTTGAAACATACGCTGCAAAGCACAATGCTATGGCTTACCTTATTTTTTTAGAAAACTCAAACAAATACGGCTCTGTAGTAAAAAAGTTGGGAGGAAACAGTACAGCTTGCTTTTCCTGTTCAGCTTGTTTTGCCTTGTAGGTGCTGGAAGCTGACCACACCACTAATATCACTAACAGAGAACAACAATTTGATCAATATTAGCTTGTCTCTGAAACGTATACATTTGCCAACAAATAGGAACATAAAACAAACTGAAAATTGTGTGTGGTCTAAGCTTGGCTGTTGGAAAGCTAACTTTAGCACTTTAATCTTTACTGTTCATAACTATTACAGATTTGTTCACAAATTGTAAAGTTTTATCAACATATGAATATAATAAGAAAATATTGACACACAACTTTTTAAATTATGTTTAATGTACTCTGTAAAGTCTAGTCGTATTTTGTAGTGGCGTAATTTGCGAATATTTTGAATAAATGAGCTTTACAACCACCTTTTTATAATTTGGTAGTAGAGACTCTGCTAATGGCAATTTATGCATACAATGTACTGTCCGAAATTAGAAAAGGTATAAGAGACGTTCAAGAGGAAGGGAATTCCCGCCACTAATGCATTGCTTATGGGACGTTCAAATGGTCCCATCTGCAAAGCACTAGTGGCGGGAATTCCCTTCCTAGTGTTGGATTTTATTAGGTTCTGTTTTGTATAGCTGTATACTACTGAAGATTAGTGTACAAATAAAAATATTACTTACAAAGAGCAGCACTGAAAAATTCTGGATTCGAAACCATCTTTACAATAAGGCAGCCATGCCGGACTCGTTTCCGATGGTGTAAATGGTTTGTTTTGTAAGGTTTAAGTTCCTAATTTGCAACAAATGACTGAAAAGACAATTCTGGTTAGTAAAATGTCCACACATACACAACCCTACACTCACATACAATTACAGTTGCACAACGCAAGTAATTCGCTTACGTCAATAAAAGTAGCCTGGTTTAGGTTTGTAGGAAGCAAATATTGAAAACATTAATGAATCCTCTTTATCTCTTAACTCTTCTTTCAATAGAGATCAATGTTTATCCTAACCAAACATTTTGAAACCAACAGCAGCAGACAAAGTTATTATCTCAAAAGTAGTTTAATGTTTAGCAAAGTTAACCATATCAGTTTTTGTGCATTTGTCTTAGAACCTGTTGTGGTTGGAAGAACTTAACTTCAAAAATAATTTAAGACCAATAAAAATTGTCTTGTTTGCCAGTGCGGTATAATTTTATCTCTAACCAAATTTGAGATTCAACGATTTTAAATATTAGTTACAAGTATACGCCTTCAAATGTATTTTTCAGTTTAGCCAAATTTGAAAATTACTAAAATAAATATTAGCCTGCCCTAAACACTTGCAGTTTTATTTTGAAGTTTAACCAAATTTGAAAATTAATGAATAAATATTGGCCTGCCCTAAACACTTGCAGTTTTATTTTGAAGTTTAGCCAAATTTGAAAATTAATGAATAAATATTGGTCTACCCTAAACACTTGCAGTTTTATTTTAAAGTTTAACCAAATTTGAAAATTAATGAATAAATATTGGTCTACCCTAAACACTTGCAGTTTTATTTTAAAGTTTAGCCAAATTTGAAAATTAATGAATAAATATTGGCCTGCCCTAAACACTTGCAGTTTTATTTTGAAGTTTAACCAAATTTGAAAATTAATGAATAAATATTGGCCTGCCCTAAACACTTGCAGTTTTATTTTGAAGTTTACCAAATTGAAAATTAAAATAATATTGGTCTACCCTAAACACTTGCAGTTTTATTTTAAAGTTTAGCCAAATTTGAAAATTAATGAATAAATATTGGCCTACGCTAAAAACTTGCAGTTTTATTTTAAAGTTTAACCAAATTTGAAAATTAATGAATAAATATTGGCCTGCCCTAAACACTTGCAGTTTTATTTTGAAGTTTAGCCAAATTTGAAAATTACTAAAATAAATATTGGCCTAACCTAAACACTTGCATTTTTATTTTGAAGTTTAGCCAAATTTGAAAAATAATAAAATAAATGATGGCCTGCCCTAAACACTTGCAGTTTTATTTTAAAGTTTAACCAAATTTAAAAATTAATGAATAAATATTGGTCCACCCTAAACACTTGCAGTTTTATTTTAAAGTTTAGCCAAATTTGAAAAATAATAAAATAAATGATGGCCTGCCCTAAACACTTGCAGTTTTATTTTAAAGTTTAGCCAAATTTGAAAAATAATAAAATAAATGATGGCCTGCCCTAAACACTTGCAGTTTTATTTTAAAGTTTAGCCAAATTTGAAAAATAATAAAATAAATGATGGCCTGCCCTAAACACTTGCAGTTTTATTTTAAAGTTTAACCAAATTTAAAAATTAATGAATAAATATTGGTCCACCCTAAACACTTGCAGTTTTATTTTGAAGTTTAGCCAAATGTGAAAATTAATGAATAAGCATGGGCCAGCCCTTAACACTTCACTTGCACTAATCGTCTACATTTGGTTTTTGAAGTTTTGTCAAATTTTAGATTTTAAATCAATATACATTACCTAGCTTTGAAAATCCAATCTGCAAATATTTCTTTACTGTAACCAAATTTGGCTAGCCTTTATATGCAAACCAACGTAGTCTGTTCACCAAAAATTAACAAATAATGAAGACACTGTCCCATAAACCTTTGTACTAAAGAGAAACCTAATCTAAAAACCTAACTTAAATATTAGCTAGTACTGAATGTCAAATTTAACATTCCACGTAAATACCTACAAGCAAGCAATGCTTGCAAAGTCAATATTTTAAATCTCCTCTAGGTTCCAAATTAAACCAGTTAACGTTGCCTAGTTATTCAAAAAATATTCATAATTACTTTAAACTTGACATGACATGGCATGATATTTGTCAACACGAGAATACGTATTTTTTATATATTCCAAAATCTAATTTTACTATAGAGAATACCCTTTTTCAAAAACTGTTCTTGCTTTTCACTGATTTAAATAATATAACAGCTTACACTACTTGCAATAAAAACATGAACGTACGACGTGCTTGTTCATACATATGGAACAAAACAACACTGTATGAAAAACATTTATACTATTTATGTGTATGCTTTCTGGGTTCATAAGATGTAGTCAAGACGATTTCTCTTGAAAAATGCAGTTTCGACAAAGCAAAGGTTTTCAAAGGACATTATATTAAAATTAAAATTTTTATAGTTATTTTTATTGTGTGTTACTTACTACTACATTCTGGAAATTGGATACATCTGTTAATCGTAAATATAATTACAATTTCTCTTATCAAAATTTTAAATTATGCAAAACTAGAGCTATAAATGAAACTAAAAATAACACAAACTCAATTTGGTACTAATATTTACGTAATACATAAATAACATTAAACGCAATAAATAATACAACACCATAAATAAACAATAATTCATAAACAAATTAAACTACGTGCAACCGTTAACAATTAAAATTAATCATTTGTTTTAAAATCTGGATTATTAACACATTTTGTAAACCGGTTCACATTATTCTTAAGGTTATTCACAGAAGTTTCAAGTTGCTTCACTTTTGAATGACAGTCGTAGGCAGCTTTAACGTTAAAAACTGAGATCCCCACCAATACTGAAATCAAAAAACAGATAAACTTACATTAGAACCAAAGCCATTTGTTTATGAAACACTTACAAATTTTATACACATTTTATCACAAGCAATATCAATTACCTATACGTAAAATACTTTCTGATTTCATCGTTGTTGTAGTAGTAGTAGTAGTAGTAGTAAGAAAATTGACCCAAAAGGTTTAGGCTACAAGAAAGTAAAAACATATTGAACATTAGTATTTCTAATAATAATGAGAAAAAATTGTACAGAAATATTGGACAGTCTTAGTAGTCTTAGTAGTCTTACCAGTGCAATCACTTGAATCTTTTTCCCCAGATGGCTCACTTCTAGTAGCAGACGACTCCGATTCAACAAGTTGATTTTTGCCTGATTCGCTTGCAATAGTAGTAGTGGTAGTTGCTTCTTTTGATTCTGCCTCGGGATTTTCTTCATCTAGAATAATAGATTTCTTGAATGCGACTAGCAGCTCAGACTGCAGTTTGGTCAATTTAGTTTCCAGTTCAATTCCAATGTTTTGCAACACCTCAAGTTCCCTTGCTAATTCCGTGTTAGTTTTTTCGAGATCCTTATTTCGTTCGTTGGCTTTATCGAGCTCTAGTTTCAACTTAATGACTTGCTCAGCAACTGATGCTTCGTGAGACTGAAACGCTTGACGTAAGTCCGCCAACTGACTGTTCAGCCTTTCCATATCTCCCCCGTAGTGCTCTAATTTATCAGACACAGCTCGGAATGTATAGTAACACAAACCAGCAGCTCCGATTGGAATGGTAATTTCTACACGAGGACAGAAAAAAATATTGGTTAAACAAGTGAACACATATAAAATGGATAAAAATGAATGCTTTGAGACTTATGCAGTAAAACTTGTGGTAAAACGTGCTTACCAACAGTAATGGGAATACTGACTCTTGCGTCAATCCTCCAATTGTGTATAATTGTCTCACTGATTTTTTGAAAGCCCCTGTACCACCTTTGAGCCATGGTTGCCACTAGTTAACCTTAGAGCGCAAAAAATCTTACTTTAACAAAGCGGAATAATATATCTTTTTTAAAAAAATTTCACCAACTGCGAATCCTTCTAAGCGATTTGAATACCAGGTAGGTAAACAGTATGTATTCTGTTATTCTGGCAGTCCTTCTACAAGTAACTTCCTAAACGCTTTGCCATTTTGTACATGTCGAACTACGATAGTAGTTAAGTCAACAACTTTTCTCAGGATTTCCAAATATCTTGTAATTTATAGAATCTAGTTTTATTCTAGTATTAATATTTTTTTCTAAAGGGAATCAATTGTACACGGAATTGGATATCATGGACTGTAGTAGTAGTGTGTAGTAGTAGATTTTCAGTTTCATTTGTGTCTCAGTACAAGTAGTGTCTATTATCAATTAAAATGTCTGTTGCTCTAACTTGTGCTGCGCGTGCAAATATTTTTTTAATGCAAAGCCTAATGTAGCTTTTGAGTTTTACATGTTCAAATATAAGTTAGTTTACCAGGTATATATTTTAAATATCCTGTATAATCCGCTTTTAAATTTTTCGTGTAAGTGAATATGTTCCGAAGATTTTTAAAAAACAAACTCCATTTAAAAAAACATGTAAACACGCTTGATATTGTCGTTGTTAGTTAACAATTATTTCATTTTTATTAACTCGAAAAGGCGATACAAAACCACGATTAAAATATTGGTTGCAAATATATACATGTACATACAATTTATGGCCTTCTTTGACGACAACGAATAAAACATGATTAAAAAATATTCTTCTTTAAAAACCTGCTAGTTGCAACAACACATACGCTAAAACCTAATACTATAAAACTTTAAAACGGTACCGCACTTTTAATACTGATTTATAAACTAGATTTCAAAGCCGATTGAAACAATAATCGACAAAACTCAACCGCTATTTACTTACTAAGCTACCTGAGGTAAGATTAAAACAAACAAATATATCAGGTTCATTTGTATACGTGTATTATCATATAAAAAATGCAAATTCTTACTTACAAATAATCTTGTTTTGAATTTTATAAAGTAATAATATATATAATAATTACAGACTAGCTTTAAATAAATATCCAACTTGTGAATACCTAATACATTTAATTCTTTTAAAATGTATCGGTCTTAAAAATGCTAACACAATCCAATTTTATTTTTTAAATATTTCCATCTTAAACTTATTTGATTATTCATGCATGTACATGCATGTGAGTTTACCAAATTTAAACCTGACTTATGCATGCTTTTGTAACATGCAAGTAAATTTAATTATGGTTTAAAATTGGAACTTACAAGCTACAGGCGTTAAAACGTTGTTAAGCAAACAAAGTTATGAATTACAAGAATAACTTAAATTTGAAAACTATAATTAATTCATTCATTAAGCCAAAAAATCTTTTTAAGACTTATCACTAATACAGATCATCTAAAGTATCGTCATAACTAATGTCCGACATGTTGTCATCTAAATCATCATTAGCAATCAACAAACCACCAAAGTTATCTTTTTTAGCAGGATTTAAAAATGTTATTGCAGGAGAAGCATTAGTATACACCCATTTTTCGGTGTTTCGGAACACTTGCACCGGTCGTGGAGGCGACATACAAATCCTACCACTCAAATGTGAACTACAACTACTGCTTCCAGATAAGCTGCTTTTGCTACTACTACTGGACTGTGAGCTGCTTGAACTACAACTGGATAAGGAATCGACAGAGCTAGTGGAAGAACCAGTGCTACAGGAGCTACAACTATCGCTGCTCGTATCAGATTCACAAACTGAACTGCAATCCTCATCATCATTATCATCAGAATCGCTAGTGTCCATACTATTGTCACAGGTTTCCATTCGCTTTAAGCAAAGGATAGGTACAACCTTGTGCTTTACACTTACGTCAAAATTTTGAAAGCTAAATTTGAAATGCTTACTCTCCCCCAAGAATTTTTGCTCTCCTCCATAGACAAATGCTCCCCTTCTCAAGTCATCTTCTGTAATGATGTCGACACTAAACGGAATTGAAGGCTTTTCCGTCCCATAGTTCAGCTGTACGACGTTGGCTCGCTTCAGTCTCCTCTCAATTCGCTTGCCCATGGACACATTTTTAGCAGTTTCCTTATTTAAAAAGACGAAAAAATTAAAGGCTTTAGAATTATAAATGTTGTGTAGAGAAATTATGTCCCAAATATGTATTTACAAAACCCTAACATAATAACATACCTGCTTTGGTGGAATCTGCTTTCCTGCAAATCTTTTCCCAATAAATCTGGAAATCTGTTTACAAAACTCAAACGGAGATTTCGGTGGGTTTTGGGCATTTGTCCAACGGCCATTTGCCTTTAAAGCTTGAAATCTTTTTACTATAACCTCGTGGATTAGTGCTTCGTTAGCGGCACCCTTCAATCTAAAATCAAAAACAAATTCGTTTACCAATGTTATATAATTTGGTTATAAATTTATAGCGCTCACCAACGCAACTATTTTAAACCAAGTACATTACCCCAACTGAACGGAAGGTTTTTGGGTTCTTTGAATCTCTTTGTCGAGTGCAACCTTGGCCTTATTCAAGTCCACGTCCTTTTCTTTGCTCCGTTCAAACTCAATGTCATTGGGCTCAAAGGTCGGAAGTGTAATTTCGCCCTCCTCAATTGTGTACGAATTACTGTTTGGAAGTCGGTGCCATTGGGCGGATTCCTTTCCACCAAACACAACCCGTCCCGACTCAATGTCTTCTACATATATAATCTTGGGTAAAAATTCACCGCTGACTTGATTTCCTGTCCTGGTCAATCTTCCACAGAATGCTTTTGCCTCGTTATATTTGGTGTATAAATCCTTCAGTTCAGCGTCATGTTTGGCCAGTATCCTTTCAAAATCTTTCTTGTCAAATGAATCAACCTATGCATAAAGATATTTATATATATATATACAATATCTTACTATTAGTTTGAAACACGCATTAAAAATGGAACTTATATATTTAAAAATAGAATAAAACTGTTTTGAACCAAACCTCAAAGGAGGACCAAATCAAATTTGCTATGTTCTCTATTGACCAGTGCACAAAGTCGAAAAAGTTCAAATTTGTTTTGCGACAAACTTTCTTGAAGATTTTTCTCAAAACGTTCACTTCACCAGAGCCTCCCATTATTGTAGTAAATTCTTAAACTCAGATGCTAATATCGCATATTTTCAGCACCTTTAAAACAGTAAAAAAAAGCAGTAAGACAATGTAAAAAAATCAATCTAAAAACAAAGTTAATTTTTATCACTCTAAAAAATAAATTTTAAAACAACCAAAGTACAAGAAACATTTAATATAATCTAGCGCCTTCATGAAATTTTAAGAAAACGTTTGAGTTTTATAAAGGTGAGAATAATAAAATCACCAAACCTGATTTCTAACAAATAGGAACTGTGTAGGTATACACGCACAGGATAGCGATGCTGATATCACCGGTCCTGTATGCACCTTTAGAAAAACATATGTGAAACTGACACAAGGCTTTCTACAAAATTATCTTAACTGTCTCAATCAATTGGTTTAGAACTTTGCTAATAAATTTATTGATGGACAAGGTACAAATTTGTATTTAGGTTACAAACATTTAAAGTTGAATAAACCGTACTTTATACTAGGAGTGTTATATTTCAAACAATTGCAGTAATATATCACAAAGACTGGATTCTCGTAATATTTTATTAGAGTTCTATATTTGCAAGAAGGCAAGAATCGATATGTTGTTGTGTCAGCTCTTACGGCCTGGCATTGAATGAGTAATGCAAATGCCAGCCTTCATGAGAGAATGTAAACATTTCAGACATTCTTATGATTAGTCATACTGCGAATTCCATTGCAACATGATTGAATGTAAAATGATGATTAATAAACGTTACTCTTGATTTGGCCGTCATAAGAGTCACACTGATTGGCAAATGAATTGGCTTAATAAAAGTATTCTAAATTCCCCAGAAATATATGAACTATATCATTTCCCATATTTGTAAATGGTGGAGAAGGCGACTTTCACGCCAACCCGCAGCCAAAGTGAGTAGACATCCACCCACCCAAAATCCGAAGAAAAAGTTTCCCGAAATCAAAATTTCCATCGGGCGTATCTATATTTGTTTGCTCCTCCTAAAATCGTTAAAGTTTGCTTCAAAGTGCAATGTGAGATGGAACACAATACGACTGACTTGTTTTGAACATTGAGTTGACACATTGTATGAGTTTTGGGAACTTTTTGTTTGACGACAAGTATTACGGGGATTTTAAAGAAGAATACTGGTTTGTCTGTTGGAAAGAACTGAAATAATTACTACTGCGTTATTTGTGATACTATTGTGGATATTTGTGGAGTTCCTGGCCTGCACGGATTGCCGCCAGATGGGATAATCTTCGGGAATAAATAGGTTAAGCTTCGACCAGTCTTTCCCATGAGCAAATTGGAACGGCTATTTAAATTCTTTGGAACTATTTTGTACGTCAGCGGAAAGGGCTCAAATGAAAAGCGAAGAGTACAAGTCGTTCGTGATGTGTGCTGAACAGAGCAAAGTTGGAAACGGAAAAGCAGAAACAAGTTACGGTGATCTGCATGGATTTTCTGGAAACACTGTCACAACTTACATCAGTGACTCGTGAGCAGATAAAAATGGGAGCTACATATGGATACGATCTTGATGCCAAAATTGAAACAACCCAAATTTTGAAATCGGTGACCTTGAAAATCTTGGACTTTGATCATTTCAAGTCTGGAGTTGGCAGTACGAGTTTTACCACCAGACAGGATGAGTGCGATACCTACATGCAACAACAAGGAAGAGTTCGAGGCAGCTAAACAATTTGCTGAAATGACAAATATTTTCCAGTCAGCATAACATCCAACTTCAACACGGCCAACCTAGTCATCAGCACATCATCATTTCATTTTTAATTTCAAGCAGTATGACTTATCTCGATGTTTGCTTTCAAAATGTTTTATGAACAGCAATGTAAAATTTTGAGGACAAAATTATTTTGACGGAGAGGGATCTTACGGCCTGGCATTGAATGAGTAATGCAAATGCCAGCCTTCATGAGAGAATGTAAACATTTCAGACATTCTTATGATTAGTCATACTGCGAATTCCATTGCAACATGATTGAATGTAAAATGATGATTAATAAACGTTACTCTTGATTTGGCCGTCATAAGAGTCACACTGATTGGCAAATAAATTGGCTTAATAAAAGTATCCTAAATTCCCCGGAAATATATGAACTATATCATTTCCCATATTTGTAAATCAGCAATTCTATTTATCTGTAATTGTTTGTAGCACTGTACAATTTCCATAAACTTTTTTTGTAACATATAAAAGTTGCAACAATAAATAGTGAATTTTATTGTACAGTGCACAAATAATCCATTTTTACTAGTATGATAATTTTAACTCCTCAAGCAAGGCAACAATCCCAGCAAAAACAACAAGGAACCATATATATGTTTTGGAAAAAATTCAAGCGGCATTCAAAAATTCCGAGCGAAATGCAAATCAAAAAACTAAACATCAATGTTCAGCACATTAAAAATATTTCTGCAATTTTATTTTGTTCTCCAGTACCAAATATATTCTGTAAATATTGATTAATATATAAATTGTTACCGTAATAATATAAAGTTTCCTGTATCCCTTTGACAACGCAACAACAACAACGTATTGAAACTTCTAACACTATTTTCACCACAACCAAATTTAAATAATGTAATACCTTAATACTAACTAAGTTACATTTCACAACAACGAAATGTATGATTGAAAAGCTATATAGTCACAATTAACTAGAATTTCATTTTACAAATACTTTTACAACAAAGTATAATCAGTTTCTAAACTAGTAATTGAACACCGGGCAAATATTTTTAGACAAAAACTTTAACAAAATTATACTAACGAAACAAAATATTCTCACAACAAAACCAATTTTACTTTACAATAATCGAACAAGTTAAAGCAAATACGCAGTTTAATCCTTATTTCTCTTCAAGTCTTCCCATCCCATCTGCTGTTTTAAAGGGTTCAACTTTTCACTTTGAATACTCGAAGCCAAGTTGCACAAGCGCGTCATACCATTTAAATACCGACACTTCTCGTTTTCACTTCCAAACTCTTTCAAGTACTTCAAAACCTTATGAATGGTTGGAATGGCATCATTTTCGTACTGAGTTAAAGCTTTCTCAACCAGAATTTCAAACTCACGCTGTTTTGGAATTAACGACAACTCCACGTTGGGCTTTGGAACTACAAAACACAAAGAGTATATAAAAGATATATACCATATAACATATCAACTCGACTTGCAAATTTATTAGGCTTGATAAATAAAATAGCTATATTATTGAAGGATATACCAAGTTTTGGTTGCTCATCTTGAATCGATACTTTATTTGCCTCAAAGGCCTCCCAGTCAATATCACAAAGCAAAGGTATCTTCTTAAAGTTTTCAAAAAACTTGCGCACGTTTGGAAGTTCTGTGTCCAAAGCCCTATACTCTAGTTCTTTAGTTTCATCATAGACATCTGCAAGCACATTGTGGCCACTTTGAATCCGCAGCTCTAAAGAAATGAAATTACCAAGTATTAACTAATTTACAATTAAGTATATTCAAGTTTCGTAAGACTTTCTCAATGTTGAAATAACGTTCTTACCGTAAAAGCGTGAAATCAAGAACGCAACCATTCCGTTAAATACTTTTTGGAGTTTCATTAAATTTGCTTTTACATCCTTCTTGAGAAGTCTAATGAGAGCGCGTAATGATTGGGCAAGGTGCCTGTGGTTGTCCATGTTTTCTGCAACTCTGTTTGCAAATTTTTGTTGAGCTGTTATTATCGGGTTTTCGCCTTTCCCACCTTTTTTAGTACCAGCATCCCAAGTCTCAAGATACAAAACATTAAGATCCTCTGCTGAAATCATCTTCTCGGTATCCATAACAGCTTTCTTAATGGCAGTAAACAACTGTATGCCACTCTCATGAGGATTTGTAAATGGATCGTTAGCTGCTATAACACTGGATTTTCCGGCGTCCTTCTCTTGTAAAATTGCAATTCGTTTCTCAAAAAGAGCGCCAAATACTTTGCCAAACGTCTTACAATTCCACTGCTCACAAGTAATCTCAAACTTAAAGGGGAAGTGATCTGAAAAGAACAACAAATTTATAAAAACACTACTAATTTTAATTAATATTTGATACGTGAAACATTTTACATATTTTGTGATTACTTGTTTCCGATACAGTCTTTACAGTCACCACCGGTTCATTGCGTCCACTTTTCTCGCCGCTAGCAACAACACGATTCGTTTCTGGGGAGTCGGATTTTGTTGGTGTCTTATGAGCCTTCGTTGCCCGTGGCTGCTTGGGTGGCTTGGGAGTGGACTGAGATTCATCCTTCTTACCTTTTGGCTTTCCCATTGTAAGTTTACGTTCTTTTAATAACAGATACAAGTACAAGTAATATTAAATGTATTACATATCAGTAAAATGTTTAATTCAAATGTTTTCAAATTGCAAAAACGCAAAGTACCTTAAGGTGTCTTTTCTTGGTTTTGGAATACTTAATAAGACCTATAATAACCAAACAAAACCCTATGATATAAAATTATACGTTATAAAATTCACTGAATGTATGGGAAAGTAATTACTTATGGGAAGGACTAATTCAATTAAAGCCCAATCAATTTAAGTCTTTACGTTCAACAACTATGAATGAATCATAGTATCAATTTCGCCTTTTGAATAAAACTATTTCCAATCAACAACAACCACAAGATTTTATACTCTGCCTCAAAAGAATGGTTTATGGTAGGGCTCAACTAAATTTATTAGTTTTATAAAACCAAAAATAACAAAAAAGTGCTAGATAGAGGCCTAAACTTAAAAACAGTTTTCTTCACTCTATTTTAAAATACACACTACACTTGGCCCCTAGGAAAATACAAATTTATTTACTCGCTATACGATTTCAAAAAGTCTGCCAAAAAGCCAAGTGCCAAACTCTAGGGCAAACGCAAATACAAGGTATCCTTTTTCTTATGAAACACACAATGCTAAATGCAACCACTGAGTAGCCATATATCTTGAAGCGCTTGAAAAGTCTTCCGAATAGGCATGTGCCAAACACTAGGGTAGAAACAAAAACACGGTATTTTTATTCTAAAGAAATATTCTTTGCTGCATGCCACAATTCAATTGCTACGTGCCATGAAGTTTTATCAAAAAGTCTTCCGAATAGGCTGGTGCCAAACCCTAGGGCAAAGCCAAACACACGGTATTCTCTTGCTGAAAGATATACTTTACTACATAAAACAGTCAATTGCCTCCTGCCATGAAAATATTTTAAACAGTCTTCCAAAAAGCCAGGTGCCAAACTCTAGGGCAAACGAAAAAACAAGGTATCCTCTTTCTCATGAGATATACTATGCATTATGCGACTACTGAGTTGCTTTTATCTTTAAAAGTTCAAAACGTCCCACAAACATTTACTTTGCTACATTCAACCACTCAGTTACCTGCTCTCATGAAAGTACTTGAAAAACTCAAGTGTCAATCATAAAGATTAATCCAAAAACACGTTATTCTCTTTCTTATTCGATACAATATGCTTTATGCGACTACTGAGTTGCCTTTATCTTGAAACACTAGGGCAACTTCCAAAAACGCGTTATCCTCTTTCTTATGAGATATACTTTGTTATGTGCAAATAATCCGTTGTCTGCTGTCATGAAAATATTTCGAAAAGTCTTCCAAAAAGGCAAGTGCTAAACACTAGGGCAAATCCAAAAACAAGCTATCCTCTTTCTTATACTTTGCTACACAAAACAAGTCAATTTCCTGCTGTCATGAAAATATTTCGAAAAGTCTTCCAAAATGGCAGGTGCCAAACACTAGGGCAATTCCAAAAACAAGCTATCCTCTTTCTTATACTTTGCTACATAAAACAAGTCAATTGCCTGCTGTCATGAAAATACTTCAAAAAGTCTTCCAAAAAGGCAAGTGCTAAACACTAGGGCAAATCCAAAAACAAGCTATCCTCTTTCTTATTCTTTGCTACACAAAACAAGTCAATTGCCTGCTGTCATGAAAATACTTCAAAAAGTCTTCCAAAATGGCAGGTGCCAAACACTAGGGCAATTCCAAAAACAAGCTATCCTCTTTCTTATACTTTGCTACACAAAACAAGTCAATTGCCTGCTGTCATGAAAATATTTCAAAAAGTCTTCCAAAAAGGCAAGTGCTAAACACTAGGGCAAATCCAAAAACAAGCTATCCTCTTTCTTATACTTTGCTACATAAAACAAGTCAATTGCTTGCTGTCATGAAAATATTTCAAAAAGTCAACCAAACAATCATGTGCCAAACACTAGGGTAAATCCAAAAATACGTTATTCTCTTAATTATAAAAGATACTTTGCCATGTGCATCTACTCGGTTCCCTTTGATCATGAAAAGTTCAAAAAGTCTTCCAAACAGGAAAGTGCTAAACATCTGCAAACCTTACAACGTATACTGTCCTACGTTATCTAGATTGTACTTGCATTCAACATGATAAATCCCCCGCATAAATTCGACCAAAGCGTCAAGTGCGCAACCCAGGTACAAATTGCCAACTTGAGGTTGATCCAATTTTAAATTTGAATGCTAAACTTAACTGAGATTTACATTTTTGAATGAACTTTGGGCTCACTTTTGTAATTCTGCCGCTCCGTTGCTTTTAAGTTTAGTAAAGTTTTAAATGTACCGAATTAATAACAGCTTGTCGTGAGCATGTATTTTTGGCATATTAGTATTAAATATGTTCACATTTGAAATTTACCTACTAAATGATTGCCGGCTGTGAGCATAAAATCCTTGCATGTTTTTAAATTTATTCAAATTTGTATTTTACTGATTAAATGATTGCTGGCAATGAGCTTATATTTTTTGCATATTTTATAAGTATAATCAATATTAAAATCAAAATACTGGTACCTTTAGCTAGTTGTGCACATTCTGTCATTTTTGGTTTAGATATGTTAAATTCACAATTTTGATATTACAAACAACATCTTTCTATGGTAACATCTTTTATTTAAATTTTAAGTTAATTCGAATTTGAGTAAATGATAGGTCGACGTAAACATTAACTCTTGCGTTTCAAAGTTCTAAAGTTAAACTACGTGATACAAAATCATGCCAGTCTCTTATTATTGGGATTTTTCTAATTTTAAGCACAAGCTGCACATACTTAATATTTTGTTGACATCATTTAGTTTCCACTTCCTACCCGAACCGTTCAACCAGGCGTCACATTGTAGTCCATATATACCACCTAACCTTTTATTCCAACCTTACACTATACTAGTTAGATATAACCTACCATTTAAATATCCGAAATGTAATATTACAGTATAAACATAAGTCAACCATTGAAAAAACAAAATAAACCAATTCTTTACCCTCCCACCTAAATTTCCGTTTATAGTGTACTAATATTGCAAACAAGACAAGACAACAAGTAGTAATTGTACATATTTTAATCTATAACAATACACTATGATGCCCCAATATTCTAATATGTACTTATTATATATCTCATTTATATGTGTAGTGAAATTCGGGAAAGGATGAAATGAGTTGAATTTATGCAAAAAGCTGCCATTAATTTGATATCAGCTCCAACAAAATGTTTATTTCATACTAGGATAAAATATTATTAACACAATAAATATATTGTTTGAAAACAATTAGATTTTTATAGGTTTTGTTTTAATTTCTACTTATTACAATACATATACTTACATACTAAATGCCTTTAATTTACCATATAATTTCATGAACTGTGTTTAAGAATATGTATAAACAAACGTTAAAACAAACATAAAAAATCACTTCAAGATACAATAAAACCCTTTCAATAATAATTTAAATGTACTGTAATTCCAACAACATATGCGTATGCAATCTGATACTGTTAAACAATTAACAAATATAAACTACAAATTAAATAGCCTAAATAAAATACTCCACACCAAGTTACTATTCCAGCAGTTATTAATTGCTAATCAATCAAGGTCCAAAATTTCCTTAAACAAAATTGAGAGATAATCGTCCGTTACATCAATTGGAATATCTTGGTCTTCACGTGGGTCAAGTGCCCTATCCCCATGAAGTTTTTCCACAATTTCAATATCCTCCAAAACATGTTTTGTTTGTGACCATGACGCATGAGTTTTTGCATAACTTGTACCCATCCAATCATCAATGCTTTTGTTAATGGCTATCAAATTTGCGTGTTCGTCTTCCAGTTCCATGTTAAGAGAGGCCTTTTCCTTTTTCAATTTTTTTACTCGTTTTTTAAATGTTTCGTTTATAAGACGTGCCATACACAGTGGATCATCGACTACCGGAGACGTTACTACAACAAGCGAGTTTAGAAAAATGGTATAAATTAAATAGCGATATAAAAATACCTTTGAGTATGGCAATACATGGCAAATGCAACTTTATTCTACTTACAATTATTTGGTGTACAACGCGACATCAAAGCATTCACGTCAAACCAAGGCAAATTGTCGATTGCAAACGGGATTCTGTGAAAATGTTCCCAGTCAATAATTAAATATTCTCCGCTGCTCTGCTTAAATTTTTCAAAGTAGTCAACAACGCTGTCCAAGTCTGCTTTGTAGTCACCAAAAATAGTAGACTGAATATTCAGGAAGGCCATCCTAATGCCTTTAATCATACAAAAGAGAAAGTATTTTTTAGATTGCAATTCTTATACAAAATATCATGCAAATCATAATAATTTGCAACAGTTGTTATAAAAAAATTTACTAACATAGAGCATGGTACAGAACGTAGCTAACTAGTCCGGAAACAAGAAAGTTTGCCGCATGCGCTGTGGTACTTGCCGGTTTCATGGCAATATAATTGATGAACGACCTTTTATAATTTCGTCTTTGTAAGCCGGTGTAGGGCCCAACATCAGGGGAATTGTTTACCGTTGACAAGGATTCCAAAAATGCTTCAGCAAATAACTTGCTGACGTTGTCCCTTGTTCGACCATTTTCTTCAATATCACCGCCATAAATAAAGTTGAAGGTATCCATAATGGGTTTATCTTTCTCAACAAATACAGCAACACTGCGTATTATGCAGTCTACAAAAGCGTCACCCCTGTCATTAAATAAATCCCACGAAGCATTTTTTATGATTGGGTTAAACAACTTTCCAAGTGATTCTAACGTCCACCATTCCGTGTTTGTAAGATCAACTGAGATTGGCCCGTTCCACTCTGGAATATAAAAAACATTTAAAGGGTTGGGGCTTACAATTTAAAAAAATACTTCTACAATGCTTTCTTACTTTTGTTTCCACCCTTTCGACTATCATCAACATCCGCTGGATCTCCTTCTAAGCTTGTGCTAAGTACAGAGCTTGAGGCACTACATTCAGCTTGCACAAACGAGTCAAATTCCTCACTTTGTCCAGCGTCATCATCAGTAATCTCCAATGCTTCCACCATAAATTCGCCAACGTTACATTCATACGGAGATTTCAAGTCCACCACCGTAGTTTCACACACTTGTACTTCACTTTCTTCATTAGATTCATAAAAACAACCCTCGCTTTTCGACGATGCTGACCATTCATCTTGGTTTTCTACTACCCACTCATTGTCTTCAAAGCAGCCATCCGGTGTTTGAAATACCCCTCCCACGTTGTTAAATGGAATGCCAGAAAATGTTGAATAACACGGTTCCAAGGATTCCATTTGCAACTGATCATCTTCTTCAGCAATACGAAAACTATAGTTTGCCAAGTTAGTAGGCAATGATTGTGACGGTGCATCTGCTAAACTGCTTACTACATGGGGAGTTATACCGCTGTCGTCAGGCAACTCAGAATGCAAACTAGTGTCCTCATACGTTTCTGAACCAATAGATAGCACAAGGGAGTCATCACTTATGTTCCAACCTGAAGTATCACTTATTTCCATTTCAGCAGTAGCAAGACTTGCAAAGTCATAGGAGAACGTGGGAACATTTTCGTCACCCATATTTTCAAGTTACCTAAAAACAGTAAACAATATAATCACCTTCAAGTTTAGTTTCAAATTCCTTTATGCTTGACAAATATTTTAATTAGTTTAAGTTTCACCAAACAAGTATAGCTTTAATACTTTAAACTACTAACATTACCTTACATCAATTGGCCAAAAACAGATGTTCCATTCACCAGGCGATAACAAATTCTTAACTTTCCTGAAAATATAATGAATGGTATCTATAATGTTTTATTGTAAATACACAATATAGACAAGCAGCTAGCTCTTCGAGAATATTTTGTTGATGATCCTTCACTTCCTAATATATTGGTAAATACGTTAATTTTAACAAAGCCAACACTTTATTAAAACTGTTTTGTAAAGCTTTCAAGTTGCGGTCAAGTGTAGTATAATTATTTATGTATCAGGATAAACGGAACTTACTCCCAAAAAGTCGGCTAAGTAGTCAAGTGCCAAACACCAAATCTCAAATAAAAACGTAGTATCTCTCTTTTTTAAGATATCAGGGCAGGTTGCCTACTGCCTAAATATTTCAAATAGTCTATCAAAAAGTAAAGTGCGAAACATTAGAGTAAATCCAAAAACAAGGTATCTTCTTTCTTTTGAGATTCACTTTGCTATATGATGATATATGATGCAACCACTCAGTAGCCTTTTTCCTCAAATAATTATCCGAAAAGGCAAGTGCCAAACTCTAGGGAAATCCAAAATACAACGTATATTCTTTGCTAATATATACGCTTTTCTATTTGCAAGTGCTTAGTTGCTTTCCCATTTTCCCATTTCAAAAGGTCTACCAAAAAGGCAAGTGCCAAACACTTTGCAAACTCTTAAAAGGCATCCTTTTTCGAACCACACAGAAAAGTGCAAACATATAGTGGCTAAATTATTTGCTATACAGCATTTTTCAAAAAATCCATCAAATAGTCAAGTGCCAGACGCTGGCTTTGGGGCAGAAACAGGTTATGCTATTTCACACGGGTAAACTCAAATAAAAACACTACTCCGTTATATGTTTTGCTAATACCAATTTTGCCTAATCTTTCTTCCAATTTTTATAAATGGTCAAATTGAAATCAAAGTAATCAACCGTTCAATTGCTTTGTATACATACTGTCATGTCAAAGATGTTCAATTTTAAGTTTAGTCAAATTTGTATTTTAGCCATCAAAATATACCTATAGGTAAGCAGTTTAGACCTGTCTGCTTTCAGTTCAACAAAATTTGAAATTCAACAATTAAATGTTGAATGTTAGCTAAATGAGTTTATGCATTCTTGAATTATGTTCAGGTTTGACCAAAAATTTGTTGATTAATTTCTAGTTGTGGATTACCACTTTCATATTTTCAAGTTTATTAAAATTTGAAACGTAACAATTGAATTATTGCAAACGTTTGTTGTACATTTTACAAATTTATTTGTATTTCAAAATTTGTTTTTTGCCCCAAACTAAAGTGAATTGATTTATATGGCATAAATTGTGTTTACATGGGCAAGCTATTTTTAATACTTGGAAGAAACGGTTGTAGAGGACATTTTTGATAACAAATTTTATTTTTAGAAGAAAATATTCCAAATACATTATCCACTTAAATTATCCACATAAGATAGTTTTATTTTCCACATTATAAAATAACAATTAAAAAACTACGAAAAATATATATTTTAAATTTTAAATGATTTGACCAAGCTTCTTCATATGTTTGCCATAAGAACCTGTGTTTGATGCAGTCAAAACCAGTGTAGTTGTTGTCAAAATTTCAAAAAGTACGTAATGCTTACTTAATATTATTTTATTAACAATTTATTAACACCCCATGCTTATAAACTATGTAACATTTGCTTTATTGAGTGCTGAAATAACAATTTATTGTTTTAACAATATTTTTTTGAAGCATATTTTTTGTCCGCACTACTTTAACCATACAAATGTTTGAACTAAATAATCCTAAGAGTAACTACATAATATTATAGAATTTTTATAATATACTTAACACACCTTGCTAATATTTAATTGCATACTAACTTGCTGCGCCATAAAAATTAACCGAAATTCATTGTAATAATGTTTAAATTATAATGCAAAAATATATTATGAATTATAATAATAGTTAATTGAAACCTGAGCAGCACGATAAAAAACTCCTTTTAAACATTTGGTTCCATCACATTTTCTTCATTATTACAGAAAGATGCAAGCAACTCAACAACTCCTTCCAACTCGGGTGGCTCAAAAACGTAGCCATTCAAGGCTAGATTTTGGCGCAATATTTCAACACGTTCCACATCAAGCGTTTCTCCAATGACTTTTTGTAGGAGCTTTTCGGCTTCTTGAATCTCCTTTTCCTTCAAGTTTACCTTTCCTTCTTTCTCTTGAATCTTGCTTCTACTTTGTTCTGCTTCCTTTTCAAGGGTTTTTTTACGAGCCACTGCAGTTTGAAGCTTTGAATCTTCCACCCAAAAAATTCGTTCGCATAGGGAAGAAGCTGGTTCTAGTACTACTAGAAGGGGTGAAAAATGACATTTTTAAGTTAGTACTGCCTGATTAGAAATACAGAAAACAGAAATGTATGTTTATTTTTGAAAACTGTAGCACATATTTTTTTACCTGCACATGCCGAATCAGTCATATTATCCTTAAAAACAACCTCATCTAATTGAACAACGAGGTCTTGTTTCTTAAAGCTTGCTTTCTCAAACTTTTTCCAGTTTACAGCCACATAGTCCTCACTTTGTTTTTTGAATTCTTCAAAATACGTAGAAATGTTTGGAGTTTCACAAGCAAGGTACTCGCCAAGTCTCTTTGAGGAAAACTGATAGGGTGGAGGAAACGGTGTAACTTGCCCTATTGGTTAATTACAAACCATATATGTTACTAATGTTATTATTATTATTATACAACCATATATATTCATACACGATGATCATGCTAGTATCATTGTATTCCTTACCATAATAATGCAGAACCACATAGGACAAAAGACCTGAGATTACGTACTTTGTAGCATTTGTCTGTCCCGCATGAAGACAAACTCCAATCATTGTGTTCAGTGCCGGTTTGCACCCCCTTTGCTTAATAACCTTTTTTGCAAAACTCCACCATTTCTTAACAAATAAACATATCATTTCAGTCTTCTCCTTGTTTGCGTCATCCTTTATAAACATCAAATCAAACTTTGTAGCAGAGCTTGTGGGGAAGCTGCGAAGTGTTCTGAGAAAAGATGCAATCAAATCTTTCCCGAGATTAGCAAAAATATCAACATCTTCATATATATTGAAAATCTTTGTGTCCAAGAGCTGTCCATAACTAGCGATTGTCCATTGTTCGTTTGGAATGTCTCCATCAGGGATTCTAACCGGCCAATTCCCTAAAAACATTTACATTTAGGTTTTATTATTGATTGATTTACCATAATAGCGATACATAAGACCAATAATTCTACGAAATACCATGTTTCTTATTTTACGTACTGGTTAGCCTTTTGGGTTTTTTCTCTCCTGTGGTTACAGGTGTAACCAAGCCAGAACTTGTAGCGTCTACTTCCATGCTCCCACTGACTGATTCCACACTATAGCTTGAAGTCATATTGTAGAAGTTCACGGATTTACCACCAGTATAGGTCAATTATTCTTTACCCCTGTGGTTGACCAATTGAAAAAAATATACCAATTTAGTATAACTGAAAATGATAAACTAATCCTTTTGCGTAAGTACTCAAGTTATGAACATTTCCTATTAAATATTTAAACGCTCATCACCAGAAACCAGAATTTTACTTACAAATAAACCTAGTTCAACAGATAAAAATCTGCTACAGAAAATGTCAATTTTATCACTGAGCACATATAACGACAAGCTTCTGCTTGACTGAATTAAGTCCCAATTCAAAAACAAACCTAGGTATGTGAAACGTACGAATTATGTATTCAAAAAAGGATTTGTACAAGCTGTAAACTTTTAGAGGTGAACTGCTCCTCGTGTAGTTACGTACACAATGATTCCTTTTTACTAGTAACTGGGGAAAAGTTCTGATCTCAACTTCAATCAACTTTAATCGCCCAAATCTACAACTAATTGCAATGTTTTGCAACCAATACAACCTCAATCTCTTCCGGTTTGCTTAACTTTATATCTAATTGTGCTAATCGTACGAATGTGCCAAACTTTTAAATTCCAAAGAGTGGTTAAACACAAAGAAGGCAACATGCCTGCATGTAGCAAACTAGCGAAATCAGATGTACTTGATCAGAATAGATATCCCTTATTAAAATATGGAAATTTGCTGTATCAAAAACATAAAACTAAACCTATGAAAGGTAGTATCCATCTTTGCTAAAACAACCAACCAAAACTCCGACGACACATTCTGTGCCAAACACAAGATTATAAAACGAAAGGGGACAACTATTATCAATAACCTACCAAAACAAAAAGTCCAACCAAAATTTCCTGTGACAGACATCATATTAAAGAATGAAAAGGCAATATCCATCCATACTTGCTTAAGGAATTTACATTGCCACTGTGACCTATGACCTCAAGCTCATAACTTTTGACTCCATTGACCTACTGACTAAAATTTCAAACTTGTGGTGCCAGACACAAGATTATACAACAAAAGGGGGAAACTATTTTCACTAACCTACAAAAACAAAAACCCCAACCAAAATTTCTTGTGACAGACATCGTAATGAAGAATGAAAAGGCAATATCCATCCATACTTGCTTAAGAATTTACATTGCCACTTTGACGTATGACCTCATAATTTTTCACCTATTCAACCTATTGACACAGAAATTTGGATTTAGATGTGTCTTTACGCAAGATAACTATGTGTCAAGTTTTGTTGGAATTGGATTAACCATTTCGAATATATCGAACGGACGGACAGACATACAGACGGACGTCAAACAGGATCTTAATAAGTAGCTTTCGCTACTTAATAACTGGATAAACAATATGCATGCTGCAAATCTAATATAACGTCTGAAGGTAAATATGATATTTAACTCAAACAATTCGTATAATCAACACGTCTTCTTCTGTACATAACCCCCAAGCTTCTGTCTTTTTGAAATATATTCACGCACAATTTACTTAATGATTTGCTAACTATTGTTATTATTTTTTTAAAATTTTTCATGTTTGTGGCATATTTATATACATATATATGATCCTGTCATTGGCATAAATGCCCAGTTTTAAAAAATTGGCATTGAATCTCAGCTTATAGTGTTCTGTGTACCCGTGCAAAGAAATAACTTTCATTTATAAGGCATATACTAATAAATAATTTTTTCGTTAAACACATATTTATGAAAGAAAGACGCTTCCAGTTGCTTGAAAAAAAGCTTGGTAAACTACAACTGAATAAATGATAACTCTCAATTTAAAATTAGGCTTTTGTTGCTTTTTAACTTTACTTGTGACTTTATTAACCATAATAAGTAAATATCATACACCTGCTTTATGTATTTACAATATTATTTTGAAATGTATTAAAATTCATATTAAAAGATATATATACACATATGTGTACATTGCAAGCTACTTATTTTTTACATTTTTAAACAAATTCTCTGCGGAGATCAATGATAATTCATAGTATCGTTTAAGTTAGATAATTACAAAGATTAGTTTAGTCGTCTAATTTTGACTTCTTTTCGGGTGTCGGGTAAATGTCATTGTAAAGTAAATCGGTTCTGACGCTACCAAGAACGCCCTTCGCAGATGCATGTTTTTTCCCAGAACTTTGCAGCTTTTGGTCCTTTGCCATATCGTCCAACACAGCTCGCTTCTTAGTAGCCAATTCCTGTTAACAAAAACATTTGAGTTCTGTTAAAGTTAAGTTTGATTTATTCAAATACGGAATCCTGTTAATATTTTCAAACCTTTATAAAATAAAAATGTCTTCACCTTTATTAATTCCAGGTTTTCCTCTTGCTTGCGAGATGCCTTTAAGATTTCAGCTTTAGAGACGGCAGCGTTCAGTCTTTCGCGATTCGATTCCCTCTTTTTGGATTCCAGATCAAGGGCTCTTGACTTTTTCAACGAGTCATTAAGCACAAGTGGCTTTTTGCTTTGAAAAAAAATATATAATTGTATTTTAGAATCGCAGTTGTTAAAATAACAATAGAATCTTGACATGTCTTTACTAACTTAAAAACTCACAATGTTCTTGCCAGTGCAATAGAATTTCTCACATCCATCTTTTGTCTTCCAATCGATCCCTTTCCAAACATCTCTGGAATGGGCCCCTTGATTAAGTAATATAATATATTAGACAGCGTTTGGAATGATATTAACCCTTGAAAAGAATTTTATTAGGTTTATTTCATTTTTACCCCAATCTCGTCTTCAGGCGTTAGCTCATTAACTCCTCTTATAAGCTGTCTGACCTTCCACTTTGCGTCCTGTTTTGACAAGACTTGTGTTTTCTTAAGCAAGCATTCCTCCTGCCAGGCTTTAATTTGGTCATCCGTTGGTAAATCGTCAGAGATATCGCAGAGTTTAAAGTAACCCTCATCCGTGTCTGCAAACCTGACATGCGCGACTACTCGTGTCTCTTTGCTGTCAATTATGTTGTAGGGAACCTCCACTAAGTTAGTTGCCACAATCTCACCCAGCTGCAAGGTCATAACAAATTGTTTTTTAGTTTGTGTAAGTGAATACTGTGCCATAAAATATAGGCAAATGTGCACCTGTTGATCAATAACTCGGTCACGGGAGTCTTTAATTTTAAACAAGCCAAACCGATGCAGTATCATTTCTCTAAAGTGTTCGCTCCCAGCGTCCCTACAAAAGTTATACGCTTGTATTATTGGTATCTACTTAATAACTTTATATGCCCTACATCCAAATTCTTCAAAACGATCTCCTTTTGTCATCTATTTAGACTCAAACTTACAAAGCCAGAACCTCCCTTGTTACCAAGAGCGTCTTGAGGTCTTCCTTCGAGACATGCAGACACTTCCAAGTCTCTCTGTTGTAAATACAATAATAAAATTAATACAAAAACTTCTTGTAATTCCACGAGTATGCTTCAATTTATGGTATAACTAAAAGAGACGTTACAATTGTTTTCTTTTCTGCTCCTCCAAAAATTTCAAAGTGTCTTTGAAAGTCTTTAGTTCAGATTCCCTCTTTGTGATCAGATCTTTGTAAGCTGGGATTAAATCAAGATCAGGAAGTTCTGTCCCATATCCTTGGAAAGCCATTTTCGTGTACTGAAAATAATATTTTTTGTTAGTTTAAACAAGCAATTCCGGTTTTCTGATTCAATACACTATATAATAACCAAGCAATAAATCTAAAGAGTAAAATGCTAAAAGATTACATGAAAGTTTGGTTGTCTGTGTAGCAATCCGTAAAACAAACAGAACTACTCAAAAGTTTGTAAACAAAAAACACTCCAGTTATGGTACGAACCTAAAACAACCTTACTTTGTCACAAATATACAACTTTAGCTTGGAAAAATTTGAACTTTTAGCACTTTGAGACATACAAAAACGGTGTCCAATAATTGGTTTCAACATAAACTCTGCAAATTTTTCAAATTTCTCCTTCTGTAAAAAATTTCACTAAACCAAATAAGCATTACAAAAATTAAGCACTATCCCGAGGTATGGCCAAGTATTAAGTATTTAACACCTAACTCTAGAAAAGTGACTAGTCAAGTGCAAAACACCCAATGTCTGTGCAATAGGTACAATTATTTTTATCTGGGTTTAGCTATCTTCAAAACGTCAAGGATATAGTCAATTACCAAAGCTGAATCTTATTGTTAAAGTAAAACGTACTATAATTTTTTTTACTTTTGAGAATAACAGTAACTTACTTCTTAAAAGTCAGAATATTAGTAAAATGCCAAACTCCTAATCCAAAAACAAAGCGTGGTTTCTTTATATCAGCCCAAATGTTTGTAACAAGCCGGACATATAACATAAAACACATTTGAAAAAGTCTGGCAAAATGTCAAGTGTCAAACACCAATTCTCAGAGAAAAACGTAGTATGCTATTTTCATGTATAAACATAATAGCAATCAACCTCAAAAAGTCTGGCAAAATGTCAAGTGCCAAACACCAAATCTCAGAGCAAAACGTAGTATGCTTTTTTCATGCATAAACATATTAGCAATCAACCTCAAAAAGTCTGGCAAAATGTCAAGTGCCAAACACCAAATCTAAGAGCAAAACGTAGTATGCTTTTTCGTGTATAAACATATTAGCAATCAACCTCAAAAAGTCTGGCAAAATGTCAAGTGCCAAACACCAAATCTCAGAGCAAAACGTAGTATGCTTTTTTCATGTATAAACATAATAGCAATCAACCTCAAAAAGCCTGGCAAAATGTCAAGTGCCAAACACCAAATCTCAGAGCAAAACGTAGTATGCTTTTTCGTGTATAAACATAATAGCAATCAACCTCAAAAAGTCTGGCAAAATGTCAAGTGCCAAACACCAAATCTAAGAGCAAAACGTAGTATGTATGCTTTTTCGTGTATAAACATAATAGCAATCAACCTCAAAAAGTCTGGCAAAATGTCAAGTGCCAAATCCCAAATCTCAGAGCAAAACGTAGTATGCTTTCTGTTAGGTGTCAATATTCAAGCAGCCATACAATGAAATTTCCGGGGAATAGTTAAGTGCCAAACACCAAATCCCACAACAAAAGAGGTTATTCTTGCTATCAGGTGTCGGGATTATAGCAGTGATCTCAAGAAAGTAATGCAAATAGTATAATGCCAAACACCAGTTCACAGAGCAAAACGCAGTATCTCTATTGCAAGGTATCAAAACTGTACCAACAGTTCAAAAAGTCAGGCGAATGGTAAGGTGTCAAACACAAAATCTGAGAGCAAAACGTAGTGTTCTTTCTGGTATCAAGATTCTATCAAACAACTCCATACAGTCCGAGGAATATTCAAGTGACATACACCTAATTTTTAAGGAAAACGTACCATTATTTTTTCATGTGTATTGCAAAATTTATGAAGGAGGCAATTAGTAAAAACCAAAAATAACCCTCGAGTAACTAAACACACTTATAATCAACGAATTCAATTTTTACTGCATTTTGACACTTTATTTTATTTTACATTTTGTAAGGAATACAAATATACCTGTATTAGACTAAATCATTATTTTTAATTTTATTTTTTCTTACAAATAAATTAAGAAGACGAACTAAGTCCTAAATGCATTGTATTCTAAAAGTTTTCTAAAACTAACACAAAACATAAAGGCAATATTAAATTTATAAAAAAGTAATATATGTAACATGTAATAAATAACACCAAAATCTGAAAATCCCAAATTTATTCAGTCGCCGTCAAATCTCCCAGCAAAACACATACTCTGAAAACGGCAGACAAAATATGATTATTTATTAAAATGTATTTTGTAAATTAACGATATTTAAATGATGCTAGAAATATGTTTTTAATTATTTAATATTTTACCCATAAAATCCTCTTCCAATTTCCACTAGTTCACGGTTGGGTACTGTCATTAGACTAAACATCAATTGAAATTCTTGCTGATATTTGCTACGTGACTTGGGGGCACCATCTGACAAGTATTGTTTTTCGTTTTCTTTTTGTGCAGCGCACACCTTTTGTTTCAGCTGAAACATCAGTCTAAAGATCCTATAAATAAAAGAAACATTCAAAACCATTGTAGCAGACACAAAACATGACAAACATTTTTTGCTACAATTTATAGTTATAAATTAAAATTTTGCTTACGAGATAAAAAAGTACGCGTATTGCCTTTTTTGAATACAGACTTCAATCTTGTTTGCTGCAATATCTACCAGATAAAGTGCCGTTCTCATTGCCTTATTGACATCTGTCTTAATCATTCGGGGATCCTATGAACAAAAAAAAAACTTACATTTAGCTTACAGTTTATAGTACCTAGAATTTGAATGAACATAATGTTCTGAAAGAATAAATACAAAATTTTACCACTTGAGTTTGTACGACTGGTTTAGCCGCAGTCGCCAATTCACTAGCCTTTTGTGCCTCTTGTTGCTTCTCTGCAGTAGTAACCTTGCTGTCTTTAGGTTGTATTACAGAAGCGTTCGCAGAAACTTCAAGTTTTGCGTTTCCCGAATTAACACATGTCGCTTCTTTCTTTACGTGCTCTTTCAAATCTCCAGCCTTGTCATCTTTTCTTTCTTTCTCAACTGCGTTGTCGTCCCCGGCAACAGCATTTGCAGATTTGTCTTTCAATTTTCCATTCGTAACCTTATCATCCATAGCAGTAACCGCGGAGTTCCTCTCCAAAAGGTCATCTTTTCCTTTTTCGTCACTTTCCAAAGTCATTTTTTTAACCTTGTCTTCCCCAGGAGCAGCAGTGCCGTTCACACAAGCATCTTTGTTATGTGCAAAACTTTCCATAAACTGGTTCTGTATACGCATTTTGGCAGCTTCAATTATTACTTGGACATCCAACGATAATTTCTTACTTGAGTTGTCCTGAGTTGTTTCTTTGACGCATTGTTTATCCGATATATCTTTACCATCATTAGTTGAAGTAGCTACGACAACAGCAACGTTTTCCTGAGGCATACATGCAACATCAGCAGGAGCTGAATCCTTGTTTAGAGCACTCTTTTGGTTTTCCAAGGCGTCGCAACTAAAACCGGTTTCAGCATAAGTAGGTTTTACATTTTCAATCGATGAGCCGTCCACTGTTTTTTTGTCCAGTGATTCATCCAACGATAGAGCTGAGCCGTCTTGTGACAAAACAATTTGGGCCACAGATGTATCATTGATTTTAGAATCTGGTAATATTGTCGCAGTAGAGCTGCTTGGTTCTCCAATTCCTTCGTCGGTTTTATCTGCCAACTTGATTCGTTTTGGTTCAGGTGAATAAGATTCACTTGGACTCATTTCCAATTTGTCAACGCTAGTTTGTCCATCCCCCCCTCCAGACACCAGCTCGCATTCTTGCCCATTAGATGCAAGATCCATTGTAACTGACTTTTCGTCCAAATTACCGTAAAAAGAATCCTCGTCGTCTGTAGGAAACTCTCCTACTCCAGCGCAGCTTGTACACTATATTGCCAGAACAAAGTAAACAATTTTAGTACAATTCAATATTTTGCCAAAGGCACACTGACTTCTCAATTGTAAATTATAAACTTAACGCATGAATGAAATAGCACTTATTCATATCCTTAATTCAAAAAAAAATAATATGTCTTTAGAATCCTTTTACTACTTACATGAACTTGTGACGAACTTTTGCCGACAACCTGTCTTTCCATGCACTTGACTTTTAGTTTGCTCACGTTTTCCTCAAAGGAAATTGATGGGTTGAAAAGCTGGCAAACACCAAAATACCGACACAAATATATAATAATTTCAATTTAATTATAAGAACGTTTACATCATGATCACAACAGCCAACCTAGTAGCCTACCTTGTAATTTGTAAAAAAGGCCGACTTCCAAAACTCCAAGTCCTCTGGATTTGTATCTCCGCACAAAAGTTTATTAAACTCGAGTTCCCAAACCTCAGAATCGTCTATTTCACGCTGCAATGTAGTTTATCAGAAAGATTGCTACAACGAGTACCTTAGCAATGCATATTTTCAATTCACATCTATGTATGTCTACACTTACATTAATGATTTCTTTAAACCTTGATACAGCTCCAGCTTCAAACCCGTGTTCATCTAATCTTCCAAACAAGCTATCGCGAAAAAAATCCTTCAAGTCTGCTAGGTGGTACTCATCGAAATCCTAAATAGAATACGAGCCGGAATATATACAACCTATGGACTTGACTCCCAAAGGCTAAATAACTAATTTTCAGCAATAAGATAAAACTTTGATAATATATATTTTTTGTTTTCCTACCTTGAGTTTTGAAAGCTTGCTCCAAAAGTTTTCCTCCGAAATGTTATACTTCCTTGGAGTAACTTCAAAGAAAACGTAGGTTATTAACCGTGATGCTAAAATCCTGGTATCGGTCTCACTGAATGCTGACAGTTCTGTAAATTTTAGGTAATTTGTAAGTTTTACAACTTTTACAAACTAAAAAAGTACTTTGGGAGATTTACTAATGCTGTGACAAACTTAAATGTACCTTTCTTATTCTTGAATATAACTGCGGCCTGGCATTTACAGGTGGCACGGTAAGCGTTCTCAAGAACATCAACATACACTTTTTGGCTCCTCAAATATTCAGAAACCACTTGATCATTTTCAACTCCGAAAGGCAAGCCATTTTGACTTGCAATAGTTTCCTTCCTGGGAAAGCTTCCAATGCTGTCTTTTATTTTAGTCCAGAGCTTTAGATTACACGACTCACTATGCCAGTTGTCAGCCATTTATTTCAATCGGATGTGCAAACTATAGATAAAACAAAAACCAAGGGTACGATGTTTGAAACAATATTTAAATATTATTTTCAGTATAAACACTCAAAATGTCAAAACTTTAGAGCAACTCTTTGATTCTGTACAACAATTTCACTAAACGAAACAAACATTAATCCGAGTGAAAACTACTCATGTAGAAGCAACTTGATACCTCTAAGTTTTGCAAGTTATTAGAACTCAATCAGCTCACTCCAAAAAGTCAAACTAATAGTCAAAAGTCAAACACAAAATCACAAAGCTAAACGTAGCATCGTAAATTTTAGATTTCGAGACTCAAACAGTTCACTCCAAAAAGTCAGACAAATAGTCAAGTGCCAAATGCGAAATTTCAAGGCAAAACCTAACATTCCTATAGTTGGATATAAGGACGAATTTGCTCACTCCAAAAAGTCTGACAAATAGTCAAATGTCAAACACCAAATCTCAGAGGAAAACGTAGCATCCTTATTATTATTATTAGATTTCAAGACTCAAACGGTTCACTCCAAAAAGTCAGACAAATAGTCAAGTGCCAAATGCGAAATTTCAAGGCAAAACGTAACATTCCTATAGTTGGGTATAAGGACGGATTTGCTCACTCCAAAAAGTCTGACAAATAGTCAAATGTCAAACACCAAATCTCAGAGGAAAACGTAGCATTCTTATTATTATTAGATTTCAAGACTCAAACAGTTCACTCCAAAAAGTCAGACAAATAGTCAAGTGCCAAATGCGAAATTTCAAGGCAAAACCTAACATTCCTATAGTTGGGTATAAGGACGGATTTGCTCACTCCAAAAAGTCTGACAAATAGTCAAATGTCAAACACCAAATCTCAGAGGAAAACGTAGCATCCTTATTATTATTAGATTTCAAGACTCAAACAGTTCACTCCAAAAAGTCAGACAAATAGTCAAGTGCCAAATCTCAAGGCAAAACCTAACATTCCTATAGTTGGGTATAAGGACGGATTTGCTCACTCCAAAAAGTCTGACAAATAGTCAAATGTCAAACACCAAATCTCAGAGGAAAACGTAGCATTCTTATTATTATTAAATTTCAAGACTCAAACAGCTAACTCTAAAAAAGTCAGGGAAATAGTCAAGTGTCAAACATTAAATCACAAAGCAAAGCGTAGCATCCTTATTGTTAGATTTCAAGACTCAATCAGCTTAATCTAAAAAGTCAGACGAATAGTCAAGTGCCAAATGCTAAATCTCAAGACAAAACTTAGCATTCTTATTGTTATATTTCGGGACTATCAAGACTCAATCAGCTAACTCCATAAAAGTCAGACAAATAGTCAAGTCTCAAACATTAAATCACAAAGCAAAACGTAACATCCTTATTGTCAGATATTAGAACTAAAGCAGCTAACTCTAAAAAGTCGGACGAATAGTAAAGTGCCAAACACCAAATCGCAATGCAATACGTAGTGTTCGTTCAGTACGTATCAAGATGGCTACAAACATATAAGTAGATAATCATTTGTCAAGCCTCAAATCAATACTCGTATTAAACTTATAATAACATGAAAAAAATTTAAACTTTAATATCTGTTTGCAAACTTGTGTTCCAAACATCAATTGACAACTCCTTCACGTTTGCGTGCACTAAGCAAACTTAATTGTCAACCCAAATTACGTTTGGAAAGCTTTTAGCACCTGTCTTTGCTCAATGTTATGACTAGGCTGAAAAAAGTTATAAAGTATCTTGTTGTCATTATATTGTTATAATGTTACTCAAACAAAAGTTTACGCTAAAACGAAACCTGCAATATATTTATTTTAGTATAAGTAAACTTTTTAACTTGAAATTTGAAACTCAAACGCTAAACTAATATTGTGTTGAATAACATAAGTTGGTAATTCAAGTCAGGCATATTACCTAATTGAGTTCTAACATGTTAACTAATTTGCACTAGCTAAACCAGCTTCTGGTTGGACAATACCTGTGTTCAATTTTCTTTAAGTTTACTTTAATTTGAAATTTAACTAATGAACTAGGCTAACCATGTGTAGTGTTCAATTTTTTAGCCAAGCAAAATTTGAAATTTACCAACTGCACTACAGTGACCTTTGTGTACTGTTAAATTTTTAAATTTACCTTAAATTGAAATTTTACCACTACCCTGAAGTGCCATATGTATATTGTTCAATTTATTAGTCTAGTAAAATTTGAATTTTATCAACTACACTACAGTCACCCATGTGTAGTGTTTCGTGTTTAAATTAACTGTATTTTGAAATTTATCAACTGCACTACAGTGACCTTTGTGTAGTGTTCAATTTTTAAATTTACTTTAATTTGAAATTTTACCTCTACACTACAGTCACCCATGTGTAGTGTTTTGTTTTTAAATTAACTGTATTTTGAAATTTTACCACTACACTACAGTCACCTATGTGTATTGTTTCGTTTTTAAATTAACTGTATTTTGAAATTTCACCGCTACACTACAGTCACCCATGTATAGTGTTTCGTTTTTAAATTAACTTTATTTTGAAATTTATTCAAAGAACTACGGTAACTACGTGTAGTGTTCAATGTTTAAATTTAACCAAGTTTGAAATTTAACCAATATACTTTGGCTCAATGTACGTACTTCCTAAACTATTTTTAAGTTAAGCCAAATTTAAAATATAAATACAACACTTGCTTGCTTGCACATTGTATTTACTGTGCAACCTTTAAATATAGTCGGGTTTCAATTTCAGCAACTTTTGGTTTTCCACTGATTGTTAGACGTATGCCAACTAAGTCATCGCAGCTGTCAATATACAACGTCTTAATTTTAATTAAAATAAATTTGAAATTTACCTTTTAAACTTAGCCTTGCCCTACATATCCATATCACAAGGTTTAAATTGAATCAGAGTATACATTTAGTCATTACACTTGATATGCTGATGTGAGACAGATGTTATGTATGTAAACTTTTATCGTTTTATCCCATACACAATGCGACTCGTAATAGTCTATACTTCCATAACATGTCGTGACAGAACCTTGGTCACGCAGTCAAATAAATAGGCAAACGCGGATAACAAAAATATATATAATACTTACAAAATCATTCGTATTTTATTTTTAATCATCTAAATAGAACATTTACAAACAGCAATAAAACGCTATAGAAATGTAAACAAATCGACATTCATTTTAAAAACACAAGCGTAAATAACTATGTCCTAAGTAAGTATATTTGTAAAAATACACTTGATAATTCAGTTAAATTGCATTTCATTTAAAGCTAGTTTTTCAACGGTTAAAAACAGCTAATAAAAATATATATTCATGATAAAACTAATTTAAAAATCAAGCTGCTCAACTAAATTTCTAACTATTAGGATCTCTCTATCTGCCTATCGGAACTTTCATGATATAGTATAAACTATTTCTAAACAAAGTAACAAACCTGTTTCACAGAAAAAGGAATTATTAATTAATTAAAGCACATTTTTACTAGAATATTACAACTCAAACACTAGTATCGAAATTTAATTAAAACTTAGTTGCAATTTCAAAGTATTAAAGCTAGCATTAAAACCTAATAGATGTTTGTCGTGATTTTAACTAAAACATTCATTTCATTCAAAGCTTAAATCTGTCAACCATCACCATTGAGCAATAGACTTATCTTCATTATAAAGGTGCTTCTCCCTCATCATCATCCGGTATCACTTGGAACTCAGTCTCGATTTCTTGATGACATGCCAGGGATGTTTCATCTAAAAATGTACATGATAAACATAAACAAACCAGACAAATGCATTATTCATACCGGTATATAGAAAATCCGTATTATTCAAAATGTTTTTATTTTCAAAAATAATTTTTAAAAACGTTTTACCAAGATCCTCGGGATCGTCTTCAAGCGCTAATGGTTCCAAACTAAACACATCAGCAGTAGGAGATGCAGCACTCGCGAGAAGCAGGTCTAGAAGTTTTTTAATATTTTTCAAACAAATGACAAATCAAAAGATTCTTATACATACCTAATATGTAAGTTAAAAATTTGGAATTAAAAAATGTTTGTAAAAAATATCAAATTTACCAGATTTAGGTTGATTTTCAATACATGCACCTTGTTCTGCAAGGTCTTTAATAGACAACAGATCCGTTTCCATACTAAACTCAGTATCATAGCCAGAGTAGTTTAATGACGCGAGGGCATTATCTGACAAATTGTCTAAAACAACAAAACCAAAACAAACACATTTTATACGTAGTTGATAATATCTAATAATAGTTTTGACCAAGCAACAATAATTAAATAGTGTCTCTTTACCTTTTTTGTCAAAATTTTCCAAATCCAGACATTCGGCAACGTAGTCTGTACAGTGCAAATTCTCATTTTCTGTACGTAAACCTAAAATTCCAATATGGCGCATTTAAATCCTTTGCAATCAGACCAGTTTTAACGCAACACATTTATATCTCAAGTTAAGTTTTGAAGTACGACTTACTACTCTCCACATTCAGATGCCTTGTATTCTCGTTAGCTTTTTTCAATGACATATTTGCATTCTGATTTTTGATATTTTCAAGCTCCCGAATCTGCTCAATTTCCTCGCCTTCACTGTCACTGTTGGAGTCACTCTCCAAGCCGTTCTCATTTTCAATGTAGTTTTCCTCTTCGTCTACTACTCCGTTGTCATCTTCATCATCATACTCATAATCGTCAGCTTCGATAACGTCGTCCTCGTTTGTCTCGTTCTCCTCGCTATTAGCATGTCCAACTGATTCAGCTTCGCTGTTTTCATCATCTTCTTCGTCAGCATTTGGTTCTAATACGATTTGCCTTGAAGCGCTGATAATACTTAGCCGGTCAGATTCTTATATAAAGCAAAAATACACTGCTTTGTAGCAATTTATAATGAATTTGTAATTCCAAATAGTGTAGTTTACTTATGATAATATTGGTACTGTTACCTGAAATATCACTGTAGGAAGCTACTCGGGTATCTACGTAAAAGAATAGAAATTAATCTGGATTAATAATTTTTATGTCAAAACTTATAAAGGTTCTAGGAAATCAAATCTTCAACACCTATAACTTTAGACTACGTACCATACAGACTAAGGCGCTTCATACTCGGTAGCGTGCTTGGTATTGCTGTGCCACCTACCGTCGCCACGTGATTTTTGAAATTTCCACACAAGTGTTTAAATACGGCCCTGAAAGTTTCACCTGGCTTACTTACAACTTCAAAGTTTGTGCCAAAATATGTTTCAAAACAGCTATGTTTCCATCTGTTAATTCTGAAGTCACCATAAGACTCTAATATTTCAAGTTTTGGCACTTGAAAAAACAATGATTTCAGACACTCAGGACTAAACTCTTCCAAACTGAGCTTCATATACGTTACGTTTGACAAGGCTGGTTCGTGATTAGGACCATGCACAAACCATGCATATCTGGAATACGATTTGGGAGCGCAAATGCAAAGTTCCTGTAGTTTTTCCAGACGCGATAGTATTTTGCCAAAGTGAATTTCGGATTTTTCAAATTTTGAAGTAGACGGAATTAGCAGCACAAGCCTCTTAAGATTTGCATTGAGCGTTTCTTGGAATTTGGTGAATATACTCATAACAAAGATAGCTTCCGGATCGCCTTCGAATTCCAAAGCTTCACACACAAGGTTTCCTTTCATCAAAGAAGAAGTGGCTGCAACCGTGTCTGCAATACGCTCAACGGGTCCATTCTGAAATTTTTTTCAAAAGAGACGTACCTAAATACAATAACTAAATTATAGACAATTAATGTTTGGGTTTGATTACATGATAACTTACTACGCAAGATTGGCTTGCCATTTTTAGTTTAGGTGGTTTTGGTCCTTTAATAAATTCAACTATTCTACACTATAGTTCACTAAACAAAACGCCTGTTTACACTATGAAGTATCCAACTTGTAACAACACGTTGAGAAAGTTAAGGATCACCCTTGGAAGATATTATACGAGTATAGTATATTGTCGGCATTTGTGCTACAACGTCGCGTATTTTTATTATACCATAAAATTTAATATTTAATAAAGTTGTGCTAGCCTTGAGTGAACTCTTCCGTCTACTCTATACTCTTTGGTAGGATACACGCGGTAATCCCAAGTTGTTCTTTACATTCTTGAAGTTGAACACAGTCAAATTTGGTCTATATTATTGTGTTTCTAAGCTTAACGTTGTCGTGTATAGAATAAACGACTTTCTTTAGCTAAACTCTATATTCCAATTTATCCTTTGTGTTCTTCTTTGAGTTCTTTGATTCGAAGTAAAAATGTATATTTATTGCACATTTCATGCACCATTTAAATTGATTCTTTAATTGCATCTTGTGTCTGTATATTCAATATATTCAAGCATATGTAAAATGTTCTGAAATATTTATTTTTGTGTCAATATTTGCTAAGAAAATTATATAATAAAAACGATTTGACGTTCAAAGCGTGCATATGAAGAATCCATACTACTATCAGTACTTGACAATTTTTCATTTACATTCACATTCACAGATTATATATATATTTATATATTTGTTCTTCGTGTTCTCCCATTAGTTCTTTGATTCTTAATAAAATGTAAATTTGTTTCACATTTCATACATCATTTAAATTAATGCATCCTCTTTCTGTTTATTCAGTATAATCAAGATATGCAAAAGTGTTTTGAAATATTTACTTTTGTGTCAATATTTGCGCTGCGTCAGACTACGGTTTTTTTAAATTTAGCTTTAATCATGCCTTTATTTGATCTTTATTGTTACAATAAAATTATGACATGTGTATTGAATCAGTTATAATAGGTATTGGATTTAAAGTTTAATTTAAGTAAAGTTTGAAAATTAGCAGGATATATCTTATTTTAATTCACAAATTTGCCTTGGCTGCCATGGCTTAGGTTATTTGTTTTTCCCAACAAGGACTTGTGTGAGATGAGAGCAGACGGAGAATAAAATATTTAAAACTGTTTGTTGCATTGTCTTTTAGGGTAAGAATTTTCAATTGAAGGTGGTCGTAAAGCTTGATGAAACCCAAATGTCAAGAGGTAACCAAATTCGGGTATGTCATGTTTTAAGTTATAATTACAAATTTCACATTCAAAGTTTGAGATATGGACCAATGATCACACGAATGCCTTAAATATTTAGTACGATATCAAATACGCAAACAACAAGCATTTCTTCAGCACGTAAAATGACTATTTTATTTAAAAAACTCTCAGTTTTCAATTACAACAAATTCATATATATATATATTAAATATCATTTTAACAAAATCATAATTATTCCAACGTTAATGTTATAACTTACACTTCATACTTACTACCCTGAATGTCTAAATCAACAGAACCTAGAAGCCAAACTAGAAATTTTTTGAAGTGTTTTGAAATCCTAATAATAAAAGATTCAACTAAACAAACAAATTTATAACTCGACGTAGTGATGCTACATAAAAATAATATTAATGTCTACCTTAATAATATCCATGTGTGTATATATAAGTATTTTTAATTATACTAACTACCGCTTAACTAACCCAATACTACAATATTACCTACTATCTTTCCTATTAACAACTAACTAGTTACCCTACATTACTGATTTTGAACCTCCAATCCGTTGTGACAGCTCATCGTATAACATTTTTGGAATTTCAACGCCAATTAAAATTTCACTCCGTGCAGGTTTGGTATTCATGTATGTGGCTTTGCACACCACAATTCGTGGGCTACTACGTTGTTTTAAGGTTTTCTCCAAATCCTTCCAAACGGCGTGAATGTCTCCGGTTATCATAAAAATCTCCTTCCTTAGCATACCGTACTCACAGTTTATCGGGCACATTAAATTCTTGCGGCTTAAATAAATAAAAAAAAATTATATAAAGGTTATGTAGTAGTGCTATGCGTTTTTCCAACCTCATAGTGTGTTTAGAGTACGTGTTTATATATAATAGAATTAAAAAATAGTAATTAACATAATGTACACTTACCAAATTCGATGTAGACATTTGTCTTTGATTCCTTCGCTTTGAAGCCTCCAAAACTTTTGAATTTCCAAAAGATCAACGCAAACCTCAAAATACTCAAACAATGTTTTAAGCTGAGAAAAATTGAGACTCTTCAAAAAACAATCCAAAAAACAGACAAACATTTCAATCTCTACTCAATCAGGATATTTGTACAATACGCTAGGCAAAGTATTTCTCTATAATTTATAATTACTTTACTTACTTTTTTAAGCTGGTGAGGTTGATGGACATAGCACACAATGTCAGGTTTCTTGAGTAATTGCATCATTGCTTCGTTCCGAGTGTCCCAAATATAGCATCTCCTGGCCCATTCAAACATTTCGTGGCTAACACGACAGTTCAGGTTTTCAATATAAATGACTCGCCTTCCCATCTAAAATGCAAACAAATTAAAAGTTAAGAGTAGTACACGAGTTATTACATTTTGTCTTTTAGAATTGGCTGTACGGATTTAATAATTAGTTAAATTTGATTTATTAAGCTAACCTTTTCAATAAAGAATCCACTAAGATTGTCATGTTTATAGCAGCAGTGGTAATAATGAACAAGTCTGTCCGAAAGCAACGATCCCATTTGAAACTCTAGACTGTGCAGTGTAACCGGAAAGTGTTGAACATCCTTTCCTCCTTGATACTTCTGCAATTTTTTCTGTCCTGTAATTTTAAGTTGACAATCCTCACTGCGAACAACTGTTCAAAAGAAACATAATGTTAATACTAATAGTTTATTCTTTAAATTTCATGTTTTTAGATTTATAGTGTTTTTACAGACCCTTAACTCCAAGCTTAATGTTGTCTATTTCTTTGTAGAATGAAAAGAAAAACTCAAAAAGCTTTAGGAACAAGGTTTGAACATTTCGCTCTAAGCCGACAACCCTGTTAAAACCATACAAATAACCAAATATTAAACATGAATTTTAGGTCACCACAACCTGTTTAAATCAATCTAAATTTTCTAATTTGAAAAATTCGTACTTATTAAAAACTTTCTTAAAATGCCCTTCTCCCATGTATTGGTTCTCCCTCTTAGAAGGCATGGTGTCCACCCAAGCAAAACGTTCCTCCAACAAGTCTTTAATTTTCTTGAGGTCCTTTTCGTCAAAGTCCTTAGGACCAGGCATGTGTACAAGGTTTTCATCCTCGCCCTTTAAGAATCTGGTCAAGTCTCTCATTGCCATTCTACCCGTAATGTTGTAATAATCATACCCATCTAATTCCTCCAGATTAGGTGTTGTTCTCTGTGCTGTGGTCAGACACATCTAATTCAAAAACAAATATTTAAACTCTAATACTAGGCAAACATGCAAATCACAAATATACAATCATATTGCTTTCAAATATTAAGAGTAAACTTTATGTTATATCGCACCAAACGCATCAACCGATTCAAAATCACGCAAACGTATCTCGCTTCTGCGGCAAAAGGTGACCGAATAAAGAAATACTGGGGTAATTCCTTCTGACCCATGCGATGGCATCGTCCCATCTGTTGGTAGATTTGTTCGGCAGACCATGAAAATTCTACCATGATCTGCCAACGCTGCCTAGTGTCCCTGTTTTCGTCACTGTGGAGACTGATTCCAGTTGAGCCTGCATCGGATATAATGCACACTCTCCTCCTGCCGTCCATAAACTCATCCTGCTCGTACTTGAGCATTCCGTCCATTGTGGCACTGTACTTTTCTTGCTGTTCTTTGGTCAGTTTCTTCTTAAGTTCACAAAAGTCCTTTAGCCGGTCACCAACCAAGTATTTGTTGTCTTCTTTTCGGACGTACAATTTACGAAACGTTAGCTGGAAAAATTAAAGCATAGCTTTCAATAATACATGCCCATATTCAAATAAATTTTCAAAATATATTAATGTTCATAATTCTTAGGCACTAAAAATATCACCTCTGACACGCCTACTCCGCTAGCTTCAAGGGTGTTCTTCAACACATCCAAAAAATTGGGTTCCGGATTACTGATTTCACTGAGTTTCCTGAGGAGATTTGTGCGAGTCTTCTCCACATAAGCACTTTCATCGAGCTTTGGCTTTTTGCGTGATGAACTGCCAGCAACAAATATAAATCATTTTCAAATTAGATTTTTAGAAATGATAATTTGAGTTAAGTCAGATTTAGATATTGCATTGCATAACTAACCATTCCCCTTCCATTAGGTTGGCTGGCCTTGTGCTCCGAAAACGACTAACTCTTAAATCCCTATAATTTTCAGATGTATTAAGAAATTTTGTTATTTGGCAGAACTTTGATAATATAATTAGATTTGTCATTCAAAAAGCCACAAAGCTGTAATCATTAGAACCATTGTTTTTACCCCATGCCAGTTGCTAGATCATTATCGACCTCCATGTAAGGATATTCAGAACCTTGAACATGTTGGCTCCCATCCTCATCATCAGAAATATCTTCTGCAAACCCCACAGTATAATCTACTGAACTTAGGACACTAAAAGTCTCATCTTCTTTCATTCTTTTTTGTTCCTCCTTTGTTGCAAAATGCTGTTCAACGTAATGCCTGTATATTTGCCTATATACAAAATACAAAAACAACGTATTCAACATGTGGAATATTTACCGTAGCAAAAATTATTTTACAAAAAGAGGTTCTAAAAGGATCAAACTTCAAATTCAAAATTCTCTTACTCAACATTGGATACATATGTATTTCTGTGATAGTGGGGTCGGTCCAGGTACTTATCCCCAACCTTTTGTTTTCCTTCCTGGTAGTACACATGTCGAACGCTAGATTCGCCAGTAGAGTGGATGCCTATAATAAGACTTTTGTTCTTGCTCAACCCATCTCTGTAAATACATTATAATTTAAACATTTTCTTAGTAAATCCTTTTGAACCAAAAACATAATTTCACACCTCTGCATATATAAAAATACATTTGGTTACGAAACTTACTTAACAATATCTAAAACTGCATCCATTTTATAATACGATATAAGGGCTCTGTAAAACATGATGTGGGCATTCCAGTACATACTGGTTTTAATTCGGCGCGTTTCAGAGTCATCTGGATAGTACTCGTCCAAATACTTTACAAGTTCATTCAATGTGGTACCCCACTGGAACCAAAATATTGTATATTAAATTATTACATAAAACATATATTTAACATAATTAACTAAATTCTTTGTTGCTAATTTTTATTTACCAATTCATTGTAAAATTTAGATCTGTCATCCAAAGCGTTCGATTTTTCCTGCGATAGCTCATAAACAGGAGTCACGCATTTAATATCTTTTGATGATAACTGTCTTGACAACATGGCACCGGACTTTTTAAGCTCCAGCGCAATCAATTCCATCTCAGAGAGGCTCCTAAATAAACATTTTGAATCAACAAAACAACACATCAACATTTTAATCATGCATTATAGGTTTTGATATACCAGAATGACATAACTAAACTTACTCATCTTTCAAATGCGTCTTCAGTTTCTTGAAATCGGAAAAAAACTTTTTGCTTTCCCAAATCCCCAGACGGGTTAGGTAGGATAGGTGATCCTGCTTTATTGCTGCCGTAGCCGTTGCGTAGATAAATTTTGCCATCGGAAGCATTTCCTGCAGCATTTTAACAGCGATGCCTTTCTGTGAATTTTTTTTATCCTTTTCTTCTGCTCCCGAATTTTTGGCAAAATGCGCTTCATCAAGAACAATCTAAAAATACAAAGTATTTCATTAAATGGTAACAGTATTTCATATTTTAGATCAAATTTATATTTACTATAATAAAAGCCAATTACCACTCCATCAAATCCCATCAAATTGTATTTGACAAATTGTCGAATAAGCTCTAATCCACTAAGCGCCTGGGCTTGCTTTGATGGTAGCTTTAATTTCATTTTCAATGGGTCTTTTTCCTCGGTTTTACCTTCCTTCCTACCTTCCTTTTCTTCTTCTTCATTTTGTTTTTCTAGCTTTTTTTCTTCTTCTTTTTTTTCTTCCTCCTTTTGCCTTTCCTCGTCTAGCCCCCGAATAAGAAGCTCATACGTCATGAAGAGCACACCGGAATGATTTTTAACTTCCTCAGACGTCTTAAACTTTCCTCCCTCTATCACATACTGGGTATTTTGATTATCATCAATGAACGATTTAAGAATATGTAATTCATGTTTCATTGGTTCCAACAAACGCCTTGAACAGGAAATCCAAATATGTTTGTGCTTATGCAGCTTGGGTTTTTTCCTCCTGGCTTTTAGAATTGCGTTGTATCTTTTGATACGCTCAATCTCGTTGGTAATTATTGCCGCACACACACGAGATTTTCCCATCCCCGGCCCATCAGCTGCAAGCATATAGATAACAACGTTTAGAAACAAACTGTTGATTGTTAATCCAATAACAAAATCTTTTGCAACTAACATACAAACATACCAAGCAAAAACCCGTTGGCTTTTAAATTTGTCACTCCGTCCGTTATTTCCTCAGCTTTTCCACTTACAATTGAATCTCCATTTTCGTCTGTAAAGCTGTACGTGTGAATTCGTGTCAATGCCACCTGAACAGCATCTAACTGAGCTCCACTTAAACACTGCTTTTGCTCATCGTTTAACAGCAACAAATTGTAGTCGTTTGGCGGGCTCTTAACTGCGGCTAATGCCAGAGATTCAACTGGATAAGTGTTGCTCTGAGGAGTTGGTTTGTCGTCAGTTTCATTTACGTTAGGCTTGCTAAGCGCGATGTACTCAGCAAACGATAAAGCGTCTTTAAATTCGCCAGGCTCATCGTTAGATTCAACTTGTTTGTCCAGAAACTGCCATCCTGGAGTTTCCTCACCTAAAAATTTCAAATAGAAATACGCGTGAATATTATTTGTACAAACCATTTGTACCTTGTACAAACATTAAACAAAAACTTAAAGTTACCTTCGTAAAAAGACATTTTTAAAGTTTGTGGTTAAAGTTTCAGCGAGACCAGAACCGGGATACAACTAAACACCTAAAACAATCAAACCAACAAGATTTAGTTTAACAAGTTACGCTTTAGAAGCAGTTCATGTTCAGCTCCAAATATTAGAATTTATACTAATTTTTAAGAGTTAGTTGCGCCCACCAAATTAACAAAAAATTTCTCTGCCGATCTATTTTCACTAAACAGTTGAAACTGGAATCAACAAATATATTGTGTAATTACTTAAAAGTAGAACGTATTGCCGATACTACTACAACCTACCGCAGCAAATGTATTAGGCTAAATGAAAACTTGTTAGCATTAGTATACAAAGATAAACTATTTGCAATCTTCCAGCAGTTTGTAGGGTTGTCAAAAGCGAAATGCATGTACAAACACAAATAATGTTTAGATTCTGAGACACCATATAGGGATCTTAAATATAAATATAGGGGAATAAATTAATACTAAAACCACGTATAATGTCAACGGCTCAAACTTTGGATATTGAGTCTTCAAATATTAAATTAAAATAAAACAAAATTTTAGCCATGGACGAAATGTACGAAGAGGGACATCCAACCTAGAAGTTTTTATGCTTCAAATTTTAAAACAAAATATATTAAAATTATAACCACATATAATGTCGAAGGCTCAATCTTGGATGCTGTGTCTTCAAATATTAAACTAACATAAATTGAAACTTTAGCATTCAGCGAAGTTGGAAGTCTAACCTCGAAATTTTGAAGCTTCAAAATTCAAACCAAAATTAATTAAAACTTAAACCAAATATCAAATGTACAATATGCAATATAAAAGTTGCAACCGAAATTCAAACTTGAAACAAAGTTAGACAAGAACCCTACAAGAAAGGCCCTAAAATCTTTCTAAGCACATGTAGCCCTTAAATTTAAAACTTTAACAAATTGAAAATAAGATCAAAAAGCAAATTCAAGAAAACCTTAAGTAACCCAATTCAAGATAGTCTTAAACATTTTTGCGTTATAAATATAGACTTTTTTAAATCAACTTAAGCCATATACGATGGCATTTTCAAAATGTGACTTTAACGAACGATTATCTATAACGACGAGTGTTATCCAATGACTCAGGACACAAAACAATCAGTGTTGCAAAAATGTGTAAGACACTTTTACACGAAGAAATACGTAATATCCTATGACATACGAGGTACGAAACAAAAAGTCCAGCAAAAAGGCATGTGCCAGATACTTTTACACAAAGCAATACGTGATATCCTATGACTTACGGGGCACGAATCAAAAAGTCCAGCAAAAAGGCAGATGTCAGACAATTTTACACAAAGCAATACGTGGTAGCCTATGACATAGGAGGTACGAAACAAAAAGTCCAGCAAAAATACATGTGCCAGATACTTTTACACAAAGCAATACGTGATATCCTATGACTTACGGGGCACGAATCAAAAAGTCCAGCAAAAAGGCAGGTGTCAGACAATTTTACACAAAGCAATACGTGTTAGCCTATGACATAGGAGGTACGAAACAAAAAGTCCAGCAAAAATACATGCGCCAGATACTTTTACACGCAGCAATACGTGATTTCCTATGACATAGGAGGTACGAAACAAAAAGTCCAGCAAAAATACATGTGTAAGACACTTTCACACGCAGCAATACGTGAAAGTCTATGACTTACATGGCACGAAACAAAAAGACCAGCAAATAGGCAAGTGCCAAATACTATGAAAAGCGGCAATACATGCTACTCAATCACTTACAGACCGATTATTAAAAAGTCCACCAAAAAGGCATGTGCCAGATACTTTTACAAGCAGCAAAACGTGATATCCTATAACTTACAGAGCACGAATCAAAAAGTCCTGCAAAATGGCATGTGCCAGATACTTTTACACAAAGCAATACGTGATATCCTATGACTTACGGGCACGAATCAAAAAGTCCAGCAAAAAGGCAGGTGTCAGACAATTTTACACAAAGCAATACGTGGTAGCCTATGACATAGGAGGTACGAAACAAAAAGTCCAGCAAAAATACATGTGCCAGATACTTTTACACAAAGCAATACGTGATATCCTATGACTTACGGGGCACGAATCAAAAAGTCCAGCAAAAATACAGGTGTCAGACAATTTTACACAAAGCAATACGTGGTAGCCTATGACATAGGAGGTACGAAACAAAAAGTCCAGCAAAAATACATGTGTAAGACACTTTCACACGCAGCAATACGTGATAATCTATGACTTACATGGCACGAAACAAAAAGGCCAGCAAATAGGCAAGTGCCAAATACTATGAAAAGCAGCAATACATGCTACTCAATCACTTACAGACCGATTATTAAAAAGTCCACCAAAAAGGCATGTGCCAGATACTTTTACAAGCAGCAAAACGTGACATCCTATAACTTACAGAGCACGAATCAAAAAGTCCAGCAAAATGGCATGTGCCAGATACTTTTACACAAAGCAATACGTGATATCCTATGACTTACGGGGCACGAAACAAAAAGTCCAGCAAATAGGCAAGTGCCAAATACTATGAAATGCATCAATACATGCTACTCAATCACTTACAGACCGATTATTAAAAAGTCCACCAAAAAGGCATGTGCCAGACACTTTTACACGCAGCAATACGTGATATCCTATGACTTACAGAGTACAAAACAAAAAGCTATGCAAACGTGCTTGTGTCAGATACTTTTACACGAAGAAATACGTAATATTTTATGACATACGAGGTACGAAACAAAAAGTCCAGCAAAAAGGCATGTGCCAGATACTTTTACACAAAGCAATACGTGATATCCTACGACTTACGGGGCACGAATCAAAAAGTCCAGCAAAAAGGCAGGTGTCAGACAATTTTACACAAAGCAATACGTGGTAGCCTATGACGTAGGAGGTACAAAACAAAATGTCCAGCAAAAATACATGTGTAAGACACTTTCACACGCAGCAATACGTGATATCCTCTGACTTACATGGCACGAAACAAAAAGGCCAGCAAATAGGCAAGTGTCAAATACTATGAAAAGCAGCAATACATGCTACTCAATCACTTACAGACCGATTATTAAAAATTCCACCAAAAAGGCATGTGCCAGATAGTTTTACACGCAGCAATACGTGATATCCAATGACTTACATTGCACGAAACAAAGTGTTTTGCTCCAATAAAATTCTAATCCTGAATTCAAGCAACTGATATATGTAACCACGTTGTTTTCAGTCCAAAATATCAAAACTTGCAATTAACCAAAATTTATTACAAACAAAGTCCAATGCAGTTCGAAATCTGCATTTAATCAATAGGTAAGTATTACCGCTTATATCTGAGTACCAAAAAATTTTAAACTTGCATTCAATCAAACGCTATTACTAACCACGTCCTCCTCAGTCCACTACAAAATATTTCAATACGTGCTACTGGAGAACGAGCACACAACAAAACGTCCAGCAAAAAGGCAAATGCCAGATACTGGTAAACGAATCAATACGTGGTACCCAATGAATCCCAGCGCACGAAACAAAAAGTGGTATCTACTGAATAAGACGGCAAGCAGCAAAAATTTGAGCAAACATGCAAGTGCCAAATACGTTTGAATGAAGAATTTTCTGGTATTCAAAAACGTACAACGCACAAAGCAAGAGTATGGCAAAATGCCAAACGCTTATCAAATGGTGATTTGTTCCTACTACCTGCTAAAAATAGGATTGCTTTCTTCTGTGTTCAATAACCTGCTTTAATTAAACCAGTCCGACGTAAAAAACAGAATTGCATTCTCTCGTGTTTAACTAATTACACTAAGTGAACCAGTCCGAATTACAAACCAGAATTGCCCCCTCTCGTGTGAAACAAATAAATATATTTACGTACCTTGATGTTTTTAGTTGTTTTTTTGCCATATTACTTTTTTGGATTTTTTATTATGCTTTAGCCTTTGTGAAGAAGGATATGTGTAACTACCTGAATATATAGTCTAGTAATGCGAGCTGTAATATTTTTTCCATGTTCACAAGCTTCATTTAAATATGTCAAAAATTGTCTACGACCAGTGCTTACTTTAATACTCTCCTTTTCAAACAACAAAAGGGCAAGTTGGCTGAGAGTGCTTTAAAAATACAAAAATGTAACAAATTATATCCTTCGTTCAAACAACAAAAAGGTAAGTTCACACGGAGTGTTTAAAATAAAATATGATTTTGCAACAAACTGTCCCTGTCGCTAAAAACGTTTGAGGTTCTTTCCCGTCGCAACATCTCGCATAATGTTTTACTGATGTAAGCACCGTTCACAACAATAATGATGAGAAAACCCTGTATAATTGGCAATGCTACAGTATTTACGGTGACAACTGCAATATAAGCTAGATTAAAATCTATACATTTTCATATTTAAATCAGATCTTTTGATACATCAAGCAATGTTAGCTCTTAGTACTTGAAAACTTGACTTGAAAACTTCTCTGAAATCTTCTCTGACTTGAAATCTGAGTCTTTGAAAACTCCTACCAAAGTCAAATGATCAGCTTTGTTGTTGCTATAATTATTAATTTCAAGTGCCAAATTAAAGAGCTTATACAACCTCATAACTTAATTTTAATATTAAAAATATACTATATAATCATTGTATTTATGAAAACCAATGATCTTCAGTCAGGATAGGTTTCAGCACATTAACAGTTCTTCTCAAGATCAGAAAAGCCCAAAAACGTATATTCTTTACACTTATGTTTTTATTATGCAAAAGTTTATGTGACAATTTTTTATATATATTAAATCTATAAAGTTGAACATTGGAAACATTTTTCTCATTGAACATTCTTATACATCAAGATGATACTAAAAACATAAAACAAACTAGCACTATTGTATATAAGTTTACAAGTGTCTATAATAAATAATCAAAAACATAAAAACACTGCAACTATAATTTTCATTTTAGTACAATTTTAGCGTTCTATTCCATGTACAAATGAACATAAAACATGTGGTTTTTTATAACATTTCATTGTTGCTTTTTAGTTGCTTCGTATTGCTCACGCGTGCAGGTAGACTTATTCAAACGAATTAGCCAATGAGGTAGCTTTTGCCTGGGCACGTCCGAACCATTTACAAATTTTGTTATATAATCAATTCGTTTTAACCGAGGGAATAATTCCCACACATTAGAACTGGATAAGGAAAGCACTCTTCCAATAAGTTGAACCTTTTGTGTCTTTTCAACTTCCAAAAGCAAATCGAAACTATACTCACTCTCTAGATGGTAAACAATCTTAATGTTCAAGGTTTCCAATGTATTTTTTATAGGCAACAAAAAGTCAAAGCTCACAAAATTCCTTAGAGAAATGGTTACATGTTTTAACTTGCTGAACCGAAACTCTTGATACATGGGCATTCCTTGGCAAATATCAAATTCTGAATCAAAGTCTGCCCTTGGCAACTCGAGGAACAAACTTTCAAGACTATCGCGCCATTTTGATGAAAGCAAACTAAGAATTCTAAACCAACAAACATAGTCTCTAATAGAAGCATTAAAAACTGACAATTGCGAACTACTTCTAGTTACTAGATTCACAAACACTTGAAATGTTTTTCCCCCTACAGAACAAATTTCTAAACTCTTCAAATTTAATAAATTCACAAATCTGTCATCATCAACTCTTATCGGCTCTTGCAATAAATTAGCTACCAACTTTTCAGTATGGGAATAATTCTCAATCAACAAGTTTAACATTGGAGGTGGGACTGCTGTAAGCTCAAGAGTAGTCAACTCAGCCAATGCTGGTAAAGGATATTCATTAATTAAGGGTAGCAATACTTCATCAAGGACGCGAAATCCAACAAAATATATCTCTAGTTTCAACCTTTTCAAATTAGGCATTCCAGCTAACCAATTACACATTGTAACGTAAAAGTTGCCAGGATTTCTTAATGGAAACCGATTAAAGCGGCTAGTTAACTTCAAGTCCCAAATGAAATTTCCATAAGTATTTACAAGCGTCTGAACGTCACCTAATGACTCATTGTGTGTAACATCAAACCACACAGAGCGTACAGGCAAAGGTGATTTAGATACGGCTCCTACAGCGTGTGTATCTTTAAAGTGAGTAACAAAACTGGCTGCATTCTTCCAAGTTGTACAATACTTAGTAAAATACCAGTTTTCTCCTCTGCTGCATTTTTCCTTACATAATTGCTCAATGGAATCATTCCACTTTTTGCATACCAATCGACAATTTAAAATTGATTTAGACCCCGATGGCGGATCCTCATCTTTGTTACAAACCAAGCTGCTTTGTATAAGGTTAAGCACCTTTGGAAACAAGAACTCTGTCCTGTCTTTGGATAACAGCTTGCGAAAATAGGGCGAAGAATTCAAAATCCTTTCCAAGACTTCATCCTCCTTTACACGATCAAAGACCATTGACCACACCTTAAAAATATAATATTTTATATCAAATTTTGTTTCTTTTGTTTAGAAAATGGCTGTATTTTTAATTACAGCATGATATAACTCACCTCTGGTGGTAAATGTTCTAACAATACAAGCCGATCCGGATCCTCTCTAGCCAACTGTTTGGAAGGAACCTCATCAACAGCAATGATTTTTTGCAACTCCATTACGGCTGCGGCTGTACCTTGTCTTATACCGTCTTCAGCACAGAAGTATCTATAAAAGAATATAAAAAACATGCAAAGCAACAACAACAATCAAAACTGGCAAATGACAATCGCTCATGTAGTAATTACCAAAGCATGTGGAACTATTTACCAAAACCATCAAACCTTTATTTTTACAACGGTATACGTAGAGTTTTCCAAAAAGAATGAGAATAGTTTCAATATGTATAAATTTGAGGTAAGACAATCGAGAAGCTTGTAACTTTGTGTGTTGATAAAGGAGTCATAAGTAATTATTTGTGCAAACAATTGTGATCCCAGCTTGCTTCTTTTAGGAGAACCACGTATCTAAAACCAAGGATGCAAAATTTTTCCCACGTGAAAATGCTGCATGCCGCATACGTGAAAATTTTCTTACTTAGAGTTCGGGGATGTCGCAACACAGGTTTGTTCCGACAGATCATAAATAATATGCATTATACAATCTCCGAAATCAGCAGAATCTATTGCAGGTACATCCGGCTCGCTACTGCTACTTGTATTTTTGGTGTCAACCATATTTGAAAGTGATCCAAATCAAGAATTTTTATATTAAGTTCCACAATGTCAATGTTCTTCTGGGAAAACTGGAAATATACGTAGCAAGTAAAACAGAGTAAAATATAAAGATGGGCTCATGGGCTCTCCGTATCACATTTGCATTGATAATTAAATAGAAATATGTAGTTGTTACAGAAGATTTTAGGAAAATCAACCTCAAAATTTCACGAAAATTGAGTGCACCCATTTTTCGAAAAAACCGCTTGTCCGATACTATAGGTAAGATAATGCTTAGAATCAAATGAAATAAAACCAAGATACCTTGCCTTATATCAACACAAACGATTGCCAGAAGAAATACAGAGCCCGGAAGAAGTCAATGCTTAAAAATCGGTAAAATCCCGGAAAAATTACGTTTTGTGAATGGATTTGCTGCTTTTGTACTAGCGGATATTTTTCCATGCTTGAAGCTTACGCATGTACATAAGTGCCTGGGCTATAAGTTTTAATAATCAGATAAGCCATTCTCTTTAATTGCTTTGAGACACAAGCAAGGAAACATTTCTCAATCTTTCTGGAAAAATCCACGTATTAGCAGTTGTCAATATGTTACTATTCTCATGTTTGTGATTTATTTTGTCCCGAAGAAGACCACAGAAGTGGTCGAAAGTTTGACAATTCAATAAACTCTCTTAAACCCTCAAATACCGTCTTATCGTCATTTCTATAAATTTTTAATTTTTCCAAAGTATATTTTTTACTTCTAAGCAGTCAGGTTTGAAAATTAGTTTTACAGACTTGCTAGGTGAAGTACATTTCAATTATATGGCTTTTGGTGGTACCTAACCTAATAAACAAAACCTTACTTTAAAAAAACAGGTATGACACATACACATAGCAAATTAGCGAACGCATAATACAATACTTTATTGGCGAAATCCACAAAGTTGTTAGACTAATAAAGGATCAAAAGCCCCACTAAACACGCAAATTTAGTACTCAATGAACGAAAATTCTGACAACATTTTCTGTGCCAAACAAAAATTAAAGCTTATAAATGTAGTATGCACTTGACTCACAAACCAAAATGAAACCCGTGAATCTCGTGTGAAAGACAAAATATATAACTAACGCATTTAAGTGACTCCGATTTGTGTCGTGTTTCACAAATCCTCTTTAAAATAAAGCAGATTTTTTCAACGGACTATCAAATTTTATATTGCTAATGTAGACCAAAATTAAACAATTTGAGAAGCAATTAAATTTTGTCTTAAACAAGCTATGCTACATCATTACTAGCCAGAAAACCAAAACTTTTGTCAGATCATCTCTGCCAGACACAATATTACATTTTGAAAAGCAATATCTAATTAACTGACCAACAAACCAAAACTCTTACCAAATTTCCTGTGCCAGGCACAAAACTTAGAATCAAAATGTAGCAACCAACTAACTTTACCGACCAACTGACTGAAATGGCTACAAAAATCTCTCTGGCAAACAATGAATTAAAAAACAAAAGGAAGAAACTTCTTATTGACATATCAAAACCAGTACTCCGACCAAAATTTCTGTGCCAGACCAATATTGTAAAACAAAATGACAATATCCTTCGTAACTTATTATAGCAATTTACATTCTCATTGATTTCTATTGTGCACTTTAGGCTATAGTCGTTTGAAAACGAACAAAGTAAAAATACAACAGTTCCGACATGATGTACGAAAACAAAATGTAGTATCTTAATTTGGAAGTAACGTAAAAGTGAAATTGTGCAAACAAAGTCTCGTGTCAGACAAGAAAATATGAATGAATCAATTGCAGTATTCACATTTGCGAATAAAAACCTTTAGCAAGTGTCTTAAACGTATATGCTAGCAAACTCTTGGTAAACAGCTTGTAAAGATAAATGGTTTACTACTATAGAGAAACCCTTGCTGTGCTCTTTGGCGTCTGCTGTGTAGGTTTTTTGGAAATAAACAAATACTATGAAGGTGGAAGCTTAATTTTAAACAAGTCTTCAAATAAATTATAGCTTGCGTGTGTTAAAAGTCTTCATTTAATCACGAATACTAAAAATTATGGACAGATTTTAAAAACAAAGACAAAGATTCAATTCAGTAAACCAGTTTTAACACATTTTCATTTATTACTAAAAATATAATAATTCATATTTATGTACATGACGATACATAAGCTTATTTATACAGTTATATGAGGATATGTGTAAAACGAGTTTAAGTTGGATTTTTGTTAGTATTCGATACGTTCTGTTCCGCACAACAACTGCACAACTGACTGGCCAGCTGGCACTCCATTCAAATTGTAGTCTCCGCCGTAGGCCAGCATCATTACACCCAGCAAGCAATTGCATTCGAGCGCAATTTGAAGTTGTATGTAGTGCCAGCTGGTCAGTCATACAGAGCCGAGCCAGGTTACGCAGTGTCTTTTTAGTTGAGTAAGTTATTAAAATTTCATTATGTGTATAGAAAACTACGTCCTTGGAGAAATATTAAAAAGCTGAAAGAGCTGCAAAAGATGCAGCTGCAAGTTGACTTACTGTTTTAATTAGTGTGACTTTTTAATTTCATTGGATCCGACTTAGGTGATGAGGTTTCCTCAAACGACGAGGCTGTGTAAGTGTATATATTTTTATTAAATACAATGCACGTTATAATTCTACATTTGCTATACTGATAGCTCGTGTTTAGTATTATGTTATCAATTATGCAAAGCTACTTTTATCATAATTGTTAAAGTTATGAATTTAAAAACTTAGTAAAGCTAAACTTTTCATACATGTACACAAAAGTACCAATTACAGAATGATATTCAATATTGAACGAAAGGTTACATACGTACCTGTAATTTAAAATTAACGTTTTGTCTAACAAATACAATGTCTAACAAACTAAATGTTAATAAGACTACTTAACAATTACTTGGTACAATAATTTTGTCTTACATTTATTACCGCACTCTCTGCATTTGTTACAGCATGTATCATTAGCAATCTTTTGAGTACAAGTTGTAGTCACTTTTCCAGTACGAATCCACTTTTCAATGCATTGATTATTATTATTACCCTCTGTTGTTTGGATGTTGCATTCACTGCTCATCAAGAACATCATCATCATTTCTGTAAATTTAACTCTAAAGTTTGTATTGTGACATTCTAATGCATAACTAACCGTTTTAAGTTCTGGAAAATAATTCCAAATGTTGGACTTTTCCATCGAAAACACATTACCCAGAACCCTTAGCTTTTGCAACTTTAACAGCTCCATAATCAGGCCAACGTAAGGGTCGGGAACGTTTAAATATTTCAAATCCACCGTTAAAGTTTTTAAAGTGCCTTTTGAAGACAGTAAAAAATCAATTGGAATAACATTTTCCATTTTAAGCGTAACTTTTTTCAAATTGTGAAATACATACTTTTTGTTGTTGTTTTCATTCATTGACTCTAATTCTCTCAGTAGTTCGCTTTCTGCCTCTAAACCTGGAGCTCCTATTAAGTCCAAATAAAGATACTCTAGCGTTGTTCCCCACCTGCCTGACAAAATGGATAAAATTCTGGACCATGGTATATAAGCACTGCTACTGCGTAGCGAAAAGGAAATCAATCGGTCACCGAGACCAGTAGATAGAATGGTTTCAAGGAAATCAAGATTCACATCAGTAGTGGAATAACTAATCGCAAACTTTGTTAGTTGTAAAGTAGTAAAGCTTTCAATATTATTTACCAACTGATGTTCATCCATTTCTAATACCTTTAACTTGACAATATGCTGATATTTGGCTAGCATGGCGCTGAATATCGGACCAGGTACTGCGTCCACAACAAGTGCTTGTAAATTATGCAAGTTTGGCAACGGATTTGCAATAAGCAAAGGCAAAAGGACCTCATGATTGTAAGTAGCATTCTCAAAGAAAAATACATTAAGAATCTTTAAATTTGGAGTCAAATTAAGCCAACTACAAAGCACATTGTAATAGTAACCGTTATCATTTTCAGCGTCAATAAAGTCATCAATATGCGTGTTGTATCTATTATTTTCTACAAATGCCTCCCAAACCTGATGTCCATAATTTTCCAAAAACAATCGCGTGTCATCAAACCAATCTTCTAGTGTCACGTCATAGCAAACTGACCGATTCAAGAGAGGACATTTTGCTGTAGCAGCAGGGTGTGTTTTAGCAAAATGCCGGACAAATTCTCTAAACAAATTAGGTTGCAATAAGCCATTAGTGTACCAGCGCGAATCAACATCATCACAAATGCACATGCCTCGACGATCCCAACAAATACGCTCAATGGTTTGATTCCATTTTCTGCAAACCAGACGACAGTTCCGAAGTGCTATCTTCTCGGATGGATGATCTAGAAGGTCTTTCATGGGTGCCAGAGTTTCCAGTGTTAAATTCAAAACTTTCGGGAATAAGAACTGTGGCCGTGCTGAAGAGAGAATTTTTCGAAAGAACAAGGAAGCATTTGACAGATTTTCCAATATCTCTTCGTCTCTAATCCTTTCAAACAACATGCTCCATACCTGTTACCAAAAGCAATTATAAAAACAATTGAAATTTGTTTTGTTGCTGTTATTGAATATTATACATAACGTGTTGTTACCATAACGATATTACAGTTTAAATAAACCAAAAATTTGAAACAATTATTTACCTCTGGTGGTAACATCTTCAACAAAATGCACTTGTCATCCTTCTTCTCGTTTTTTGTGCTCTGCCCAACCCCACATTGCCTGTAATCCATCTCGTATTTAGTACGTTTGGCACCTCGTCTAGGATCAGTTGGACTCCTAAGTAAAGTAGGAGGAAAAACAATAGGACTAACAATATAAATTGTGCTTGCAATACTAAAATATGACAACCAATGATTTTATATACTTTTAGGTCAATACAACTAAACATCCCAAAATCTCTTTGCCAGAAACGTTTGCCTGAGCAATAAACAGCTCGATTTTGGTAGATTTAGCATACTGGTCTCTAACTTTACACACCAACTTGCCTACAATCCACTTGCAGTTTAGCCCAATACCAATCTGCTAAACAGGCAATAGCAATAGTCTTTCAAGTATTATAAAACTTGAATAGTATATAATTTTTTAAATCTCTTAGCCAAGGTGGTTTACAAGTTTGCAATCACGTGAACCATTCTCTATCTTAGCCTACGAATTTGCAACTGAACTTGAAGCGTGTAACTTGAAACACCTGCACTCCAGTTGAATGGATTATGGAAGCCCATATTTGATAAACTAGAAGCTACTAGGGCAATCTGACAATCCAATATGGTAGACTAAATCTTTATCATACGTTCGGTGCCATCTTTCCTACATTTTGTAATTTTTTAAAAACACTACATATCAGCGTTTAGTCTACTGGTCAAAGACCGTTTCCAAATGGACATTTCATTCTTCTGAAATGTCTCGATACAAAATTTCGTTACAAAAGTCGTCAAATGATAAAATTGAATGAATAATGTTCACCAGGGACGTGTACACATTTCACGAATGTTTGCAGTTTGCTGTTGTATTAATTTAGTTTTGTAAGGCAGTTTTTGTAAAAAAAAAAGTTCTGTAACTCAAAAAATTCAACATGGAGTTCGCTTAACAATATTAATAAGCATTTCTTACAAAAGACACTGCAATTTCTGTTACTTACTCTCCTGTTTGCAAAGGTGTTTCAATTTAGGCGCCCCACCCTTAAGGGGACACGTCCTTATAGATGTGTAAATGGAGCTAAACATGGGCAAATGGAAGCCATTGAGCACCCGCGAAGTTCCATTTTTGACAAAAGTTTAAAAAACGGAGATTTGTTGTACTTAATTTAATTTTCGGCTCTGTACTGCACTAGAATAGTTAACGGCGAGTTTAATGATGCCAAACTCTCAAAAATTTCTCCATGATTTCACTGATAAAAATTAAATCTCAACTCTAGAAGCAAAGTTTACCTATATAAATAAGTAATTTTTTCATAGATTTTGGTATCTTTAAACTCGCCGTTGACTATTTTAGTGTAGTACAGAGCCGAAATTTAAATTAAGTACAACAAATCTCCGTTTTTTAAACTTTTGTCAAAAATGGAACTTCGCGGGTGCTCAATGGCTTCCATTTGCCCATGTTTAGCTCCATTTACACATATATAAAGACGTGTTCCCTTAATAAAACAACTTAAGTTCATATCAAACAAATTATCCTTCTAATAGTTCTTACCAATATGAATTTATAATCTGAAGTCAACTGTTATGAGGCCTTAGTATTCCGTCCTATAAACTCGCCACTATAATGATACGCAATTCATATCCCATTTAGTCAGCTTACAAAGTATTACCACAAAAATTTTTGAATATAGAATTAGCCTCGTATATACTTGAACCTCATTTAGAAGTGATATATTGTTATTAAAGCTATTGTTTTTAGCTTAATGCTGTTCTGATTTTAAAAATGAATTTCAAAAAATGTAAAATATCACAATTGCTCATGCTGTACTAATTTTTTATTAAATTTTTAAATGGATTTTCGTACTCCCTCCCGTCAAGTTAAATATTTTATAATTTTATAATATTTTATAATAATCAGAGCAATTACTGCCTAAGTTCATATGTAACTGATCACCTAATTTGAGACAGCTTACCTTGCCTATCAAATATTGCCTTGATTCCTACTAAATTGTTCTAAATCTTTTAGCAAAACCGACATGTTTTTTCCTTCCTTTCCAAGCCTGCAAGTGACATTTATTGATCTCAAATGCCAACATATTTAGGCAAAGTAAATGAGCGAATAAATGCCATGTTTTGTCATAATTTTGCTACTTATAGTAAAACTGGTTAAATAATAATTGCAATTCTCTAGCTTCTTTTTTTGATGCAGTAGTTGAAACTTTTTGTGCAAATATAAATCAATATAAATGTTAAGCATTTTTTTTGTTTCCATGTGATACACAGCATTTTATTCATCGAAATACATTCTGGACATTTTTACTAATGTTACCACATACTTATATGCCTTTTTTATTTATCATATACATTAACCCTATCTGTTATTTCAATTGTATCCAAGCTAAACGAAAATAATATAGTACATACATTAAAATTAATTAAAATGGGAGTATACTCCAAACTATCTTTTTAAAAACATAATTGATTTAAATATATCTTTAGACCTTAAATCTATAGTTGTTTTTACATACGTGATTAGAAACGGTATACATTTTACACTTTAGCATTTGAGTAATTGTTATTACTAAGTTTGAGAACTTTGGATCAAACATTGAATGCGACATTTGCAAAGTTTGACTTCTTTACCGCCTACCCAAATTTTAAGATACTTGAGCTTTTCTAAACCAAATCTATTTTCATTATTTTTGCCAAATGCATTTGATAGCTCGTCTTCTGCTCTTCCATTGTCAGGCATATACAGATACAGGTGTTTAAGTGTCTTCGCCCACCGACGTGACAAAGTTTCAAATATTTTAAACCAATTGATATAAAACTTGTAACTAACAAGCTTAAACGACACCAAATTTTCACTACCTGCAACCAACATTTGTTCAAATACTTCCAAGTTTATATTATCATTTTTGTAGTAAATCTCTAGTTCCTGTAACTGGAGACGTGCAAAAACTGTTGGGTTAATGTCCCAATTCACCAAAAGACTAGCAATATTTTGAAGTGGTGTTTTAATCTGATGAATAAATAAGCCTGTAATTTTCTCTCCCCACTTTTCTAGCATTGAATTGACAATTGGTCCGGGTATGTATCTTAAGTCTAGCTTACACAAACTGTTTAAGACCGGAAGAGGCAGTCTCTCCACTAATGGCAAAAGTGTCTCACAATTGTAAGCCTCTCTATTTGCGGCTAAAAAACAAAGGTCGAAGTGAAGCACTTTCAAATTAGGCATCAGGTTAAGCCAGTTGCTTAAACAAATGTAGATTTCGTTAGTGTTGTCCTGGGTACTGCCATTGTTATGCTGTCCATCCATGAATGTGTCTATAGATGCAAACAAAATATGGCTACCATAAGCTTTGAGTAATGCAGTTACATCATCATAATCTGCTTCTGACAAGTCCAGATAGATTGAGCGATCCACAAAAGGAGACTTGCTTCCTGCACCACCACCAACTGGATGAGTTGCTTTGAAATGTGAAAGGAACTTGCTAGCATGTGATTCGTCTACTAAACATATATGATTTTCAGGTGTGTAGCCTTCGCAGTTTTTCTCCCATACACGTTCAATGCTTTCGTTCCATTTTTTGCATACCAAACGTAAGGTCATTATTGTTTCATTTCCAAATGATTCAGTGGCTCCAAGATTCAGTATGGAATGCAGCATGTCCAATACTTTAGGAAACAGGTACTTTGTCCTCCTTGATTTCAACTCTTGTCGAAAGAATAGCGACGCGTTGGAAAGGTTCTCCAAGGTTTTGTCGTCGTTTTCCAAATAACCAAATACTAAACGCCACACCTTAGTTTTGAAAGAGTATCACAATAAAGTATATTACCAAAAACTTGAAAAAGGTCTCCATAGATTACCAAATGTTAAATTCAAACAGTATCAACTTACCACCATAGGAAACATCCCTAACAATCTTTGTTGATCCATTTCTTCGACTTCAACATATGCAGTACCCGACGCAACCCCAACAAGTTTTGTGTTATCCCTCATGGTAACAAATTAAGCTTACTCCGCTTTTTACAGTGGATTTAAAAAAATCTTTTAAGCCTGAACAAGTTGTAGATAAATATCAATTAAAGCTTTAAAAAAATTTTATAACTTAAAAACTACACAAACGATAAGTAATCTACTTACTTGAATTATAACAATTTCTAAAGGTGGAATTTGCGCCAAGCAACAACAAAGACAGGTATTGGATGCCTATGCCTTTAAGCTGATTCAGCCACTGAAGCAAAATTAGAATGTCAGACAAAACGATCCACAAGTAAGAGGCAATAAACAATGTCTCTAAAACAAGTAACAAAACTCCGAGTAAAAAATTTGTGTCAGACATGAACTTCAAAAGTAAGACGTAAAATCCTTTTGTTAACATGAAAATAAATCTACCTAGAGCTCAAAATTAGTGCCAGAATAAAACTTCTAATATAAGGAAGCAATATCCGATATTTTAAAAAACAGGTAATCGCACACGCAAGAGTTAAAAAGTGTTTTCCCGACAAATAGTTCAAAAGCAACAGCCAACATAGGCTAGTTACTTTTGTTAAAAGATAGAAATAGTCTACCAAAAAGTCAGGTGCCAAACACTTTCAAAAAGACGAATACGTAGTATCCTTAAAATTAATCAAAGATGCCAAAAGTCAAGTGCTACACGCTAATTCAAGGACCAATACCTTGTATCCTGACAATTATCAAAGAACACAACAAGTCAAATACCAAACGTTTTCTAAAAGAACAATAGGTTATAGGTATCCTTACTTTTATTAAAATATACAAAAAGTCCAGCATAAACTCAAATTCAAAATACTTAGGAACTAAAACGACAAAAACATGCTATTCAAAGATTTTTAAGACGCCAACCAAAATGGCAATTGCCTAATTCTTTTAACAGAATTAATATGTAGTATCCAAAGAAAAGGCCAAGCCAATGCAAAAAAGTCCAGCAAAAAAGCCAGTGCAAAATAATAATAAAAAAACAAATACATTGGCTTACATAGCACGAACCCTAAAGACCAGCTATTAGGAACGTGCTTAATACTAGAGGCAGAGGAGTCCCAAAATATTCAATTACTTACAAAGCAAAGTGCAGCAAAAAAGCCAGAGCCAAATGCTATGAACAGATGCTTTACGTGGTGCCGAATGACTAAGAGTGCTCCATGCAAATAGTCTAGCAAAAACGCAATTGCAAAATATTATTTAAAAAGAAACATATACTATCCAATAACTTACAGGGCACACCACAAAATGGCCAGCAAATAGTCAAGTCCGCAATATGAATTAGGAATGGAGTACGTTTTATCCAAAGACTAAGATAGTACGACGCAAAACGTTCAGTAAAATACATAATATTAAAAGTGCAAATTAAAAAGTTCTACGTAAACTGCATAAAACAAGCAAGAAAAGAGCCCAGGACAAAAGCCAAGTGCCAAATAGTATTTACAGAAGCATTACGTGGTATGACTCAATGACTAAAGTCAGGCAAAAAGGCAAGTGCCAAATACAATTAAAACAAGCAATATGTGGTATCCAATAACTTACAAAGCAAAGTTCTGAGAGCACGCCGCAAAAAGTCGTGCAAAAGACAAGTGCCAAATACAATTAAAACAAGCATTATGTGGTATCCAATAACCCACAGAGCAGTGCTCTGAGAGAAGGCCGCAAAAAGTCATGCAAAAGGACAAGTGCAAAATAAAATTAAAACAAGCAATACGTGGTATCCTATAACTTACAAAGCAAAGTTCTGAGTGCTAGCCGCAAAAAGTCATGCAAAAGGACAAGTGCCAAATACTACTGAAAAAACAAAAAGGTGGTATCTTAATACCTACAGATCAAGAAGCTGAAAGTCCAGCAAATAGGCAAATGTCAATTTCCTTTGAAAGAATCTATACTGGATATCCAAAGACGTACAAAGTACAGAGAGGAAAGTACAACAAGAAGTAAAGTGCCAAACATATTTCAAACAACTCATTCGTGCCCAATATCACGGAAAGAAGCATCATGTGAAATTCGTGAGATTACAGAGAACAAAGCAAATAGTCCAGCAAAATGGCAAATGCCGGTACATCAAGATTTATAAAGCTAGAAGCAAAAAGTTTTTTATTGCGAGGCTGCAATACTACTGCGATATATATGTGTAGGATTAAAAATTATAAAATCTTAGACTTGGAAAATTCTAAGGTTATGTTCACCAAAACTAATGTCACTACGTAAAAAATTAAACTTGGAGTCAATCAAACGTTATTAAGGGAAACGTACTTTTCAGTCAACATTGACAGTAAACATCAATCAAATCCCAAAGCGACTGACTAAACACGTAATTTACAGGATGAACAAAATTCTAAACTTCACTCATTCAAAAGCTATCACAGCCATAGGTCCTTTTCAGTCCAATTATAATCTACACTTGCATTCAATCAAAATTATACAAACCACGTCCTTCTTAAGTCCATATAAATTCTTAGGATGAAAATAATTGTTATCATAGACCGTATCAAACGAAGAAGCAAAATGTCCATCCATAAAAGTCAAGTGTGCAAACACCTTTGCAAAGAACAAACCCCGTATCCAATGATGTACAAACAACAAGAGCAAAACGTCCACATAAAAGTCATCTTAAGAAGTTGCTTTTTCCTACTTAATAAAATATACAACACCATCAAAATTACGAAGGAAAAGCTGAGTAGATATGTTGTATTAAGGTCATACTGGGAGGAAGACGGATAAATTTTAGATTGAGTTTCTTACTATTAAATTTTTCGACTTGAAGGTTTAGAATTGTATGTGATCTCATGAAAATTTTCGATTAAAGATAGGCAAAACCTGTGTTTAACATATTGTATTTATAACCCCATATAATAGTATCTGTCTGGTATTTCGGGGGAAAATGACAAATTTGCTCCTCCAAGCCTTATTCCCATCATAAAATTAATCCAATGCTTAAACCTATACAATTGAAAGCATAATTATATAAGCAAGATTCGAATCGATCAGTGATTTCCTGTGAATTTTCAATGGTTTACTTATGCTTTACAATTAGTTGCGTAATCCTATTTGTTAAAGCACAATGCATAATTTCACTAAATGGTAAACATATATTGTAATTTATTTATGGTATTTCGTTGAAAATGGACTAATCTGCTACTCTGTAATAGTATGTAGCCGTACAACCAAGAACACAATGCTTAATCTCTTTTACAAATTTACAATGCTAAATCCCATATACAAATCCAATATGGTAAATATAGACATTTGCCTAATCCCATTGTAAATTTAGGGTGTATGCTTAACTCTATAAAATATAATCCAACGCTCAATCGTATGTGTACTTGATAAACGTAATTGAAACTTAAGGCCTTATTCCAGGCATATATAGCGTCATACCTAATATCGTAATTTTTAAAAACAATGTTTATGATTATGATATACCTATTATGGAAGCCTACAATATATTGCCAAGTCATATACAGGCACAATAATTCTTAGTCCCACAAGTACAAACTCCAAATTTTTACTCCCATAATTCAACGCCAAATACTTATTCGCATTCAAACGCGACCTATAGCTTAATCCCATAGGCTCATGTCTACACAAACGCACACAGATGCTAAATGCCGTATCCCATGTACTACTTTAACTGAACCATACAAGAAAATTGTCAAGTTGTAATAGTTTATTGCCAGATGACCTTAAGCCAAGTTTTATAAAAGTTTGTGTAAGTGCCAAATACTTTAGAAAAGATGAATATGTATTATTGAAAGACGTACAACAACGCAAGAAGCAAATAGTCCACCAAAAAGGCCAGTGCCAAATACGTTAGAAAAGTTGAATACGTATTATTGAAAGACGTACAAAGCAAGAAGCAAAAAGTCCACCAAAAAGGCAAGTGCCAAATACCTTTGATGGGACGAATACGTGCTATTCACAGACGTACAAAGCCATGCTATGCAGGCTATGCTATGCTATATTTAACACAAAATATATGGCGGTAGCATTTGACTTGCGACGCAAATTGTGATTTTATATAGCTTTATTCTTTCAAAAATAAAAAGATTCACAGCTTGAAATAAAAAATTATTTAAAAAAACAAATTTTGTTGTAATTTGAATTGCGTTGTACCTGGTTCCAAAATATTACTTAGCACACACAAGGTAAACACTTACACTTACACACTGAATGTAATCAAGTGTTTTCTTAAAAAACAGTATAATGTAAAGGTTTTTTGTAAATCATTATTATTAACCATTGCATATAAAATATTTCATTTTATCGCTTGCTTACATGATAATGTACATAAACTGCGCCATTTTTTCGTGACTGAAAGACTCAAAAGCCGAAATTCTACAAGTGTAGATTTGCTTTAAACAAATACATCATTATTCATACTATATTGAGTGAGTTTGAATTCCATTATTTCAGATGAAACTATAACCTGTGTATCCCCAATGCACAATAAAAAAGGATTCACACATTAAGATTTGTAACAATATGATATAGAATTGCCTATCGTTTGTACACGTTTTAGTCTATTTTCAGTGCATAGTTAACAACTTTTTCTTTCATTTTTTCCAATTCATTCTTTGTAGCTCCAAAATAGTCATAATTGTTTTGCTTTGCTTGCATTTTAATTACATTCAAGTGTTCCTTCAGCCATTTGTCTTCGTTGTATCCACCGCTCTGCGATAATATACCTTCTTTTATCGCTGCGCAAATTGGAACATTGGTAATTTCATCCTCACTGAGCAGAGAATGAAAGAGAAATACATGCGTTTGTTGAGTTGGTTGGGGAATCGACATCCTGATAGCAATATGTTAACACGTGGCAAAGTTTATCAGGTGTAGGTATGTTTCACACAAGATCCCGAATGGGAAAGAGCCTGTAGAGAACAACGCTGCATGGATCAACCTGCCCTGACATTCCACTTTCCAGATCAACCTAAACGTGTGTTCAAAATAAATATTGCAACTTTTAACATTTATTTTCAATCATTTTCAGGTACCATTTCCTTATCATAACAAAATTAAATTCACTACCATTCTAGCCGAGCGAATTTGATTCCAGCCTTCCTCACTAAGTAGTAAATCCGGACATTCACATATTGCAACATATTCCAGACATTTTTGCCAACCTTTGTTATTTATTGGTGTCCATACATGCTTGAATCCGTACCGAGATACTTCGGTACCATACATTCTGTAATAGTATAAATACATTTTTTTACAAAATTACAAACGTTTCTCGAACTAATGGTATATTATATTAGCAAATTTACCAATTAACTCACCTGTTGGTATACGTAACACGCCTCATGGGGGGATCATCCAAAATTTCATCTGCCACACCAGAGTCATCAAGTCGGTTAGACGATTCTTCCATACTTGAGTCACCTTCAATCAGAGCTTCAATCTCCTGAGAACCAACTACACTACTTCCTGCTTCGTTGCTGGTTTCCCGAGATAGTTCAATCTCTTCGACTTCATTTTCATCTTCATCATCTTCGGGGCACGCATTTATATCTTCGTCTTCCGATTCGTCGGCAGGACTGATTATTTTTCTGCTCTAAAATTAATTTGACATGAAGTCAGCTAATAAAAGCACAACATGAACTATTTTGTTTTTGTTTAATTGTTTACCGAATGACTTGGATTTAAATTCCAGTTCTCGATGTCGTCAATGTAGTTCTCAAGTTTGTCTCTATTCTCCTGACTAAGTTGAGAGATAGTTTCATTGAGTGACTTTATTGCAAATTTCTCAAAACCCTTTGCAGTTCCAGAGTATCTAGTCTACAATAAAGTACAACCCACAGAGACATTGTGCAAAGCGCCAACGAGCAAATATAATAAGTTTTAGCCTAATTACCTTCTTGATAACTTGCTCTGTCCATTTTCTTGAAGAGAAGAAGCCTCGAATGTCATTATCTTTCAGCAGCTTTAAGTAATTTTGTTTCACTTGCTTAAATGCCCACGGAGATTTGGTAGAATTAGGGTTTAATTTAGCCTTTTTCTTTGCATTGCAAATAGCCTTCCACCTGTTCATACATTGATCAACCGTTCGCTGAACCTAATAGGTACATTATGAAAAACAATTATTTGTTATGAAAGGCTTCATAAAAAAATTGTGTTTTGAATTATTTATTATGTGTGTTCGGAAACATACATCCGCATTTTCATGTATAATGCTCCAAACAAAGTCCTTTCCAGGGTTCTCCCTTTGGTATTTTTCAATAGCCTCCAACAACTTTTCCGTTTCCTTTGGCGTCCAATTTGCCTGACGAGGTGCACGGGGTCCCATCTTGCAAAGTTCAACTAACTTAAACTGGAAACAAAAAGATAGTTATCGATTCTGAAACATGGAATTTTAAATATCAATGCGCTATACAGTTCCACACATTAATGAGAAGACTCTTACTCGTACATACTACAACTACAACTAGTAATAAGATATTAAATACCAATATATGCGTGTTACTGGCTACTTCTCAAATTTGTTCTGTTATAATCGTAAGGGCACTTTCTTGACGCTATGCGATTTATAAGTTAAACAAAGTATCAAGTTCAAAAATCAACTATAAGAAGCCCAAACTTTATATGCTAGAAAAAGAAAACCTGCTAATACATGTGGGTCCAAACAAACACGCTCGCTTCAACAACGCGGTTCCTGCTTATTTGTACAACAATAAAGTTTGAGTGGGATTAGCGAAAATTTCCACTTGATTAATGCTACTAATATTTGCTACCCAATAAAAAAATTAAAAAATAAGTTTGCTACAACCTTTGTTCATTGTTTACAAAGTGATTTCATAGAAAAGGAACCTAAAAAATCGATATAAGTGTCAATAAAATCGCGTATGCTCATAATTGGTATTCTTTTGGTATTGTGGGACATAGTGGCATTGATGATGATGAATGTTTTGATTACAAATTCATATCGGACCTAACCAATGCCTTTTAATAGCTTTCTTTGAACTCTAAGATTAGGAGAAGAAGAATATTTTACTCACCAGTGTCAAAGATGGTATGCCTTCCGACCAACAAACCAGATTTCCGAATGTCAATTTTGTGCGAAACTTAATATACCAAAGTTAAAGGTATGAAGTATTTTATATTTTCAATCAAAAGAAACAAAACTGCTCAAATAACAGCGTTGACATAAAAAAACAACAATATCCAAAATATGATGTTATTTTGATTTTTTGATTATAAACCATATCAACTGTTCTGTTTGATAAGTAAACTTCGGGTCCACGAAGGATCCTACTTGAAGTTTGCTACCTGCGAACTTTCCTACCTAGAAAGTTTGCTACTCGCAAAGTTTACTACCCGCGATGTTTACTACTCGCGAAGTTTGTTATCTATGAAGTTTACTACTCAACGAAAAATGCTTCTTAAAATTTTTATCAACACAACGTTCCGTCGATTTCAAGTTGTATAGTCCAACGTAGAGCTGTAAACGTGTACACGATTTGACCCTTTTCGTGCCGTGTACAAGCAAACGCGATATTATTTTTCCGTGTTTGTTTCGTGTACGACATAAACAAATTGTGTTCGTTTCGTGTTTAGCAGAACACGATAAAAACCGTGTACAAATCGTGTACAGCATACAGTTTAAATAAGAACAAAATGGTATTCATTGCGACTAGGTGTTGAAAAAGTTGAGTAATTCTAGAGTTTTAATCAAGATTTTAACGACTTTTACACCGAAAATGGCTTTCTACAGGGGTGCTACTTAACTTTTGCCGAACTTACAGAGGAGGGTCGAAATAACATGTTCCTCTAAAGCTACATAAATTGTCATGGTATGGTTTGAAAGAGGAGACATTTCAATTACGTTTTTGATTAAACACCGTTTTTTAAAAACAATTGTCCCAAGGAGGTTGCGCTTGAAATGGGGAAACGCGTTTTAGGGTTTTTCAAGGGTTTTTGTAGCTAAAACGGTTGAAAGTATGGGTTGCCAACGGCTGCAATCAGCATTTCTGAGCAGATTATTTATCATTAGACTAATTCCGTATAAAAAATTGGGTCTGTACGTTAAGTTGGAGCTACTGCTACTACCTCGATAAGTTTGCATGAGTCTAAGCCGCAAATTTGTCATCTAAGTAAAAATAAAATTATTCATTGCAATATGAAATTGTCAACGGTCAGATGAAAGTGCTAAACAATATATAATACACCTGCTGCCGAACCTGTTTTTTAAAAATTATTCGGGAAGAATTTGAGCAAGAGTGATGCTGAGAAGTTCAAATTAAATATTTGATCAAGCGTAACTTTTCCATCATATTACTAACCACCACAGATTGACATTTTGATGTATCCAAAGAGATTAAGAAATACACCTCGAAGTGAGTATTATACTAAAGAAAACAGCCGTTAAAAGTGAGATGCCAGCCCCAATGACTTTTGGTAGCTATAGCTCATTTGAAACAACCCATTTGCTTATCTAAATGCGGAAAGTAAGTTTTTGACGTGTGTTTGAAAGCTTCTAACCGATACGGATTCAAACCGGCCCAAGAAATGATACAAAAATTAAACAAATGGCGCAAGTGCCGATGTCTCCTACCAAAATTAAACTCTGGAGATTATTTTAAAAGTTGCAGCAAGATTCAGAAACAAAAATAGTTAGTTTGACGGCTTCGCAAAGTTTGGCAAAAGATAAGTAGCACCGTTTAGTATCCACTCAACAATTAATAAATATGACCGTTTTTGGAAATGGAAATGAGGTTTTGTCATAGTGTGGCATAAGAATTCAGTCAGTATGAATAAAAACTTGTCAAACACACACGTTTTTCAACGGGTGTTCGAACGTGGTACTGAATACCGTGTACAAAACGTTTCGTGTACAGCCAAATTCGTGTCGTGTTTCGCTCTACACGATGTGCACACGACACGGTTTTCTTTCGTGTACACGTTGACAGCTCTAGTCCAACGAAATGCCCTGAAGTGGCAGTTTTGTGCTATACAAATTCCAACTGCAAAATGTAATCTCCAGTTTACTTTGGATTTAAAACCTTCCAAGTATATTCACAGAAAACCCTGAACTTCAGGGCCTGAAGTAAGTGGTAGTCTTTTCTTTTGACAAACGAAAAGCAGTCACAAGCTCTATAGTAAACAGCAAAACTTCAACCAAATAAAACAAACTTGAGTACGAAAACAAACAAATGGTATAATTATCACATAAACAAATAGCAACATTCTTTGTAACACTGCGCTCACTACCACCTAGAGCTAAACGTAATTGAACTTTGTCTAGCTTTCCGAGTCGAAATTTAACTCGACTTTGAAAACACAAATCCGGGTACTTGGAAACCATGTGTCTAACAGTGGATTTCGTAACTTTGCTTGCAAGCCTTCCTGCACGCTTGCAATAAAGCATTATTCAATGCATCACATTTGTTTTTGCTATTAGTAGTGAAGAAGACAGTTAATAAAAACAGCAACAAGTCCAACAAATAGGCAAGTGCCAAACAACACAAAGAAGCACAACATATTATCCGTATAATCAAAAACTGAGCGAAAGGTCCAGCAAATACGCAAGTGCCACACAACACAAAAGCAAGTACAACGTAGTATCCGTATTATCAACAACTGAGCAAAAGGGCCAGTAAACAGGCAAGTGTCAGACAACACAAAAGCCAGTAAAACGTAGTAATACGATAATAAAAAAACTAACAACAAAGGTCCAGCAAAAAGGCAAGTGCCACACCAAGCAACAAAAGCCAGTAAAAACTTAGTATACCGTAAACACAAAAACTGTGAGAAAATAAGTCCATCAACAACAAGTGCCAGGACAACACGAACGCAAGTATAAAAACTAGCATATTATCTAAACTCTTATTACAATAGTCGCCGACCGCAATCTCCGAACAACCAGTTTTCAGAAAAACTAATCCCGATTTTCTAAAAATAAATCTAATTCAAAAAATCACAAGTTTACTCTTAAATATCACTAGAGTTTAACCTGATATATCCCCGAGTTTATTACGCCCAACGAATTTTACCTTCTACCCTCTGGCATACAGAACGGTAGCCCTCTTTGTCCTGTTTATATTCAAGAAGTCGTATCACTGAAGGCCAGGCATCAGCAGAAGTAAAACATGCTTTTTTCATAGTATAAAAATGTGCGACGTTGTAGCGCGAATGTACCCTTAATAGTCGATCCATCACATATACCGAGGGCATGTGTAAACATTCCTGGGCTAATACCCTTGAAAATCCTTACCTTACCTTTAAAAATCCCGTTTTTTAAAAACAAACTCGGGATTTTTTAAATTTGAGGTAACCCTCAGGCTAAACTCAAAATTTTTAAGGGTAAACTCGAGCTTTTTGAATTAAGGTTTTTTTAACCTCGGGATTTTGTTTTTACAAACTCGGTTTGTCCGAGACTGCGTCGCTGACATAGTTAAAAAATTCCCTCGCCGAGTTTATGACTCTGGCGCATGAGATAATCTATTAATGAGGAGTTGTCCAGCTCTGATTGTTCACACACACAACATTGGTCTTGGTAATCTACCTAGTTTAATCTAATTTGAAATAGCCCGTATACTTATAGCTTTGATAATTGGGACAATAAGAGGCCTTTTTCCTTGCACTAAGTGGTAGAAATATTTATGCGCAAATATATTAAAAAGGACACCACCTCCCAGATCTTCCAGCCATAATTTTGCAAAATACTCATGGATTATAATCATAGTGCCACAATTCCCATGTATTCTCCCAAAGTGCACCAATTCCCATGTATTCTCCCATAGTGCCACAATTCCCATGTATTCTCCCATAGTGCCGCATTCCCCATGTATTTTCCCATAGTGCCACCATTCCCATGTATTTCCCCATAGTGCCACCATTCCCATGTATTCTCCCAAAGTGCCCCATTCCCACTTTAGTAACCAGTAGTTGTAGTTTTCAATGAATTTTTAGACCTAGTATCCAAAAATGAAACCGGTTTCGTAGAAAAATAGTTTTGGCTGTGCTGGTCCTAGAGCATGTGTAAATTTGTCAATAGTTGCTTTAAATCATGCAACTATTTCACATACAAATTATGCGCTACAGTTTTCTTGTATACAAAACATTAGATGTAAGAGTTTCCCTGCATCTAACTAGGTTTCCCCGTTAAATTTCCAAACAATGTTAAAGGGAAATTTTAAAATGTGCAAATGTAGCGAAAATGGACTATGTGTAAGAATAGATGTAAACCCTATTGATATGCAGGCGTCGTTCTTTTGGTTTACCATGGTCAGTGAAACTTTAAAACGAACAACGAAAAAAAATATGTGTAAAGTGTCATGCTTTGTATAAGTGGTTGTCATAAAGTTCCAATTAAATGTAGTAAAGTAAAGTTATCTCGAGTAATGCTCATGATCTCGCATAATGAGTTTTTGTCTTTGAGACATTTCAATTTATTTTATTTAGGTTAATTCAATAAATCGTTTTATTACATTCAGGACGACTGCACTCAATTATGAACTACTTTGTATTATACGTATACGTTTTTAATATGTTTATTTAGGCTATATACAATAAATCATTATAAAACAATAAGGACGACTACACCCTAAATAAATTAACTATTCATTATTTTTATTATAGAAACTTGAAATGTTTTTGACGTATCCTTTTACTTAATTATCAATCGTATCACTATAACAGTTTTTTAAAAATATTACGCATACAAATTATAAATGTATGTGACCAATATTACTCATAACGTTTAAAGCAAAGAACTAGTATTAGGTGGCAAAATTATATTGAATTATATTGATTAACGTTGTGACAGTAAGTTAGACAATAAATTTTCAACTGATAACTATTGACAATATTTATTTAAAAATTATTTAATAATTTTTTGACAACTTCTAATTACATGACCTTAAACATACGATGCTTCCGATTTACCATATAAAGTTTTCTATTGTTTCTTCATTTTTAACGATACTTGATTTTTAATGACCGTAAAATCAGTAAGTGAAGTAAGCAATTTAGTGATTGGTTTTTGCTTGGAATCACTCCAAAATTATCTTGACAGAATTTTATATAGTAAGACATGAAATCATCTGTGACCTTTGTTAATATTTCTGGATCAAAATACTTTCGCATAACAGTCTGATAGTCTTTTACAATTTTGCCATATGCATCTGCGCTAATGTTATCAAAATTATAGTTTGGGGTAACATAAAACGGTAATATAACTTTAACAGTAGACATGTTGTCGTAGAATATAGTCATTCCTTCACGATAAACCTTTTCTTCGAAATAAACCTCAAACAACCCCCAAAATTGATTAAACATTCCAACACTTGATAACTGGTATTTCAAAAACTGAAAAATTACTACCCATACTACTATATCAAACGATTGGTATTATTTTTTGTAAGCCAAAAAATAAACTCCTGGAACGAACATGGATCAGTTCATGTTTTTCAAACACAATCTATTTAGATCCTCAGCGCTTGCAATCCTCCCTGAGGCATTTTTTTTTGAATAAAGTCTTTCTTGGTTCACAGTAAAATCAAACATTTTGTTTGTCACTAGATTGCAAAGGTACTGAAATCCAGGAGAGTTGTTCATCATTGGTGGATTACTGCTGCATAAAGTATCCAAAGCACCTATGAAATGCTTCATTTCTTGTTCCGTGAAATTTAATCCCATACTTTTTTGAAGCAAATCGTCTACCGCAACTGCTGCGTTTTTAAAATCTTTGTACTTCCTTTCATACGGATCGCCACTGTGAAAGCGCGCCCTTCCCTTGAGACCAAGATCCTCTACCCTCTTCAGCTCGTACGTTGTCATCTTAACATTCCAGAAAAACCCGTAAATGATATAATCCTAAACCAAGATTTCAGCTATTACAGCTTCTCTAAGCTTTTCTAAAACCAGAAACAGGCAAATACAGTTTTATTTTAATGGTTGTTCAATACAAGCAAGCATAATTGTAGCAAAACCAAATGGTTTATTTAATCTGATAAAAAAATTTTCAAAAGAAAATTCAAACATTTAAAAAGTTAAAATTACAGAAGCAATATATGAATGACTAATTAGAAAATAGTTTTAAAAAAGTTAAAACTACTTCTGCTTGATCGATTGCCAAGCCGCAAAATTTACATTCCAGACAACATATTACCTTTGTTAAATCTTATGCTTACCTAAAGAAGGAAACAAAAGTTGTCCACGTAAGTTATGTTGGCGAGATCGCAAAATCTCCAGGCCTTTTTCATCCAACCTTGATTTAAGGTAATCCAGTGCAGGAGTTAATAGTTCCTTTATTTGCTTTTTCTGACTGTCAAGAAAGTGCCAATCTGAAAAGGAAGGTTGAGATCCCGTTTGGTCTCGGGATAAAATTGTTAGCAGTATTCAAAATCCTGCAAGATACAGGTCTGGCTGGAGTCAAGTAACTTATAAGCAACTCCATTCTTGCTGTAACCAGCTTATTTCCAGAGTCATTTTCTATAAGCCTGGCATGCTCACGAATACATTCAATAGCTCGTTGGTAGTTGTTGACCTTTTTCTCTTCGCAAGACTGCGACAACATTATCTCTGATATTCTTTCCTTTGAGCCTGAAAGTTGAAATGGCTTTTTACCTTGCCCACGGTGAACGTGTTTGAATAAGCTAGAGTAAAATTTGGCATGGCTGACGACAGCATCATTGTTATTTGCTTTCTGAAAATCATAAATAAAGTTTCCAAGCTGGTTCAGCAGCAATGGGTAATATTCTTGGTCAGGTCTTTTGTTGAACAACTCGGTTATTTCTTGCAAATTCCAAAGCAATGCGTGATCTTCAATTTTGTAGTCAGTAGCAACATGTACAACAATTTCGGAGATAGAGTGTAAATTAAACAAGCGAAGTCTGTTTTGCAGTTCCTCTTCAAAATGTTCCGTATCCTGTCCAAGTGCTGCATTCGTAACAAATACTTTTGCACCGGGATATATGCTTCGAAAACACTGCTCCAACTCTTTAACAAAGTACTTTCCAAGCTCATTAATATCCTCGCTAAAGATAGATTTGGTTTTGGGACCGCAAGTGTCGCATTGTTTAAGAAACTGTTACGTAGGTCTTGCAATGTTGTTGTAGAAGAAACAAGTTAAGTTTGTTGAGTGACGGGCTAACCTTATAAGAGCCCGATCCATGCTCTGTATAAAACCATTATTGTCGTACAGTCTGCATTTCGGTGAGCGGCGTATTGTACTGGCGGACCAATTACTTCACATTCCTCCATAATTCTACCTCGTAATTCACATTTTTCTCTATTTCTAATTGCCCTCCAAGCATTAGTACCCTGTTTATGACTTGGTATCGCTTGCAATTAATATCTTCGAATAGGAAATACCACTTATTAACCAACTTTACACGATAGTACTTTGCAAAATTCCAAAGAAGACGGGATCCTTTGAAATATTTCTTGCTTGTGGTCCAAAAAATCTGAAGACTCTTACTTAAGTCTGATAGAGTTCCAAGTGATTTTACAAAAGACCAATCCTTGGCAACAAGCAATATGCCGTCTAATTTCTGACTTTTCACAAGGTTTTCCATTGTTACTTTAAAATCAGAAAAGCACAGAATAATACAGTGATGTAGTTTAAGGTGTAATAAAGTGATACTCCCAAAAATAATTATAATAATATAAATAATTGAGCTTACCTGTCTTTAACACTAAGGGACTCAACGATAACAAAAGTTAATTCCTTTAATGGTCCATCAGAAAGCTACAATTTATGCAATAGATGTTTCCGTTCAGCTTGGACCGCTTAGCTTAGCCGTTGACAATAACGCGTTTTGTATTATCAAATCTGAACGCAAACAAAATTGATGTTTTTAAATATTGTTATTATTCTAGTCTACCTATATCTGTTTGTATGTTTATAAAGGATAACGATTTTGCAATCTTAAACAACAAATCATTTCATACTTCGATATAAAAATCGCACAATCGCACAAAAATGAAGAAGAAAATCGCTTGCGTTACACTAGACTTTGCGCATTACTATGCTTTTTACTTAACTCGATTAGTTTTGTGTTCACTCCAACAAAAATAGGGTATCCCTTTTTTGTGTTTGGTAATTCATATACTTGAAACAATCCAGTAAATACTCAAGGAAATTACAGCATGAAAAAGTCCAAATTAAGTGATGGCTCTGAGCGTTATACTTACCTCAAAAAGTCCACCAAAAATTCAGGTGCCAAACCCCCACCAAAAACATGATACGAGGTATCCGCTTTGGCTTTGGTGTACCTTTCCAGGATGTTTTGCGTTTTACTTATATCAAAATGTCCACCAAAATAGTATAGTGCCAAACCCCCACCAAAAATATGAAACAAGGTATTTTCTTTACCGAAACAACCCCCTACGAATGTTGCGAGATCTACTACGTTCAAAACTCCAACCAAAAATAATAAACAAATATCCTGTATGCAAGTTTTAAATTTTCAGAATGATGCGCGTTCAATACCTTTTGTACAAAAAGTCCACCAAAAAGTAAAGTGCTAAAACCCCTTCCAAAAAAATATGAAACAAGGTATTTATGTAGTGATTTCTATGCAAGTTTTAATGTTTCAGAATGATGACTCCGTTCCAACAAACCTTTTTCAAAAATTCCACCAAAAAAAGTAAAGTGCTAAACCCCATTCCAAAATTATGAAACAAGTATTTTCATATGGCAAGTTTTAATTTTCAGAATGATGCGCGTTCAACCTTTTTCAAAAAGTCCACCAAAAAAGTAAAGTGCTAAACCCCTTCCAAAAATATGAAACAAGGTATTTTCTATGGCAAGTTTTAATTTTCAGAATGATGCGCGTTCAACCTTTTTCAAAAAGTCCACCAAAAAATTAAAGTGCTAAACCCCTACCAAAAATATGAAACAAGGTATTTTTCTATGCACAGATTTTAATATCAGAATGATCGCGTTCAACTTGTTTCAAAATGTCCACCAAAAAAGTATAGTGCCAAACTCCCACCAAAAATATGAAACAAGGTATTTTCTATACCGAAACAACCCCCTAAGAATGTTGCGCGATCTACTTACTTCAAAAACTCCACCAAAAATATGAAACAAAGTATCCTGTATGGCAAGTTTTAATTTTCAGAATGATGCGCGTTCAACCTTTTTCAAAAAGTCCACCAAAAAAGTAAAGTGCTAAACCCCTTCCAAAAATATGAAACAAGGTATTTTCTATGGCAAGTTTTAATTTTCAGAATAGATGCCGTTTCAATCTTGTTTTCAAAAAGTCCACCAAAAAAGTAAAGTGCTAAACCCCTACCAAAAATATGAAACAAGGTATTTTCTATGGCAAGTTTTAATTTTCAGAATGATGCGCGTTCAACTTGTTTCAAAAAGTCCACCAAAAAGTAAAGTGCTAAACCCCTACCAAAAATATGAAACTAGGTATTTTCTATACCAAAAGAACCCCCTAAGAATGTTGCGCGTTCCACTTACTTCAAAAAGACCACCAAAAAGTAAAGTGCTAAACCCCTACCGAAAATATGAAACAAGGTACTTTCAATACCAAAACAACCCCCTAAGAATGTTGCGCTTTCCACTTACTTCAAAAAGTCCACCAAAAAGTAAAGTACCAAACCCCCACCAACAATTTGAAACAAGGTATCCTCTTTGACAAATTTACCTTTCCAGAACGTTGCGCGTTCTGCTTATTTCGAAAAGTCCACCAAAAAGTAAAGTGCCAAACCCCGACTAAATATATGAAACAAGATATCCTCTATGCCAATGCAACCCCTTAAAAATGTTTTGTCGTTCTACTTATTTCAAAAAGTCAAGTGCCGGACCCCCACAAAAAATATGAAGCAAGGTATCCTTTATATCAACTACAAAAGGTAAAATGTTTAGCCTGATGTACATTTGGCAAAGCAATAACACAATAATAATTTATTACGAAACCTATCAAAGGACAAAAAACCGCAAAATCTGTCTGATATTGTCAAAAACTCGCTTGTATTCTGTTCTTGATCCGAATGTACAAGCAGATTCAGCTATACAACAAATTGGTGGACAGTAAAACGTACCCCAGAATACGCTTCAGGAAAACCTTGTAAATGTAATATTCTATATTCTATACAAACTTAACTTTAAGCTATTTGATTTTTCATAAATAACAATTATTGGAATCAAATTACTTTCCGAAAATGAGTCTTCTAATTACAATGGTTGGTGGTTGATAAGCTACTGAAAATTTAAGCTAGAAACCTTCCTTCCTGTAAATAAATGCTCCTAATTAGGTGTTTGAAAATACTATTTATTAACATTTGATTGTTGGACGAATTTTATGTAGGGACCAAGGCGGATGTTTTGTTGTTGTTGATCTCTAGAGATTGATTGGTGATTTGCGTTGGTCATTTTACTTCAAAACTTTTGGAATTGTTACAACCGTTTAATTTCCCTGGTGTTTATTTAACCAAGCTAGTATTTGACGCAATAGAGAAGAAATATTTCTGCCCTCTTGAAGCATTCTCTGTTAAGTCTGCGGATGGTTATATTTAAATCTTGAGTCGTATACATGCAGTAAAAATATTTTTATATTGTTTTACATGTTGTTATTACATATCCTAAAACGCTAATGACAAAAACATTTTAATTGCAGATAAACTCAGTTTAACCATTACCCAACGCAAGCGCCACAAATTTGGAGACGATGATGGTGAAAATAGCGACAAGATTTTTGTAAAACACAAAGCTTGTAAAAAGTTTTAGTTCGTGCAAATTTCACATTTAATTTAAGTGTTGGACACAAATGAATCAAGTATTGCTCTAGGTTTTAAAATATATAAAACAATTAAACTGATTTACATACTAGCCTATTTAAATTTGCACGTCTAATTGAAATGGCTAGGCCTCTGTCTGGCCATGAACCTTCGAGTGATCTTTTGTCTTACGAGTTTCCTGAATGGTAAGGTTATAAAAACGGATAGTAATTTGCTAACGCACCACTCAAAACAAGTGTTATGCTATACTATCAGCCCGCCCGTTGGATCTTAGTAGACTTTCATAAACTATTAGAATTTTACGTAATTTACTCGAATTCACTTGCTCACAGTTTTCTGAGTAATCTTGACAGTCATTTGCTTGTTCCATAAGCTTATTACTCGAATCTTATAATAAGTCCCACTAGTTAACCCTCCAATGAAAACCCCATTTCCTGACTCGAACGTCAAATAACCCAATGCAAACCTCAACATCTGCAGCTCCAAGTAAACCACTAAAATGTTCCACTCTATGACTGTGACACCAATTAAATTACTGAAGACTTCATCATGTAAGTGTAAGGGAATGAAGCCTAGCTAACTCACAGAAAACACCATTGCAACCCAACAATTAACCTAAAAAGTGTGTCAAAAGAAACATGAAAAGTCAGTATCTTAACTTAGTATATATAATTTTAAAGTAACTCCAAGAAATCAGCTTTTGCATATCTACTTTATGCATAAAGATACATTTACAATCACATTTTGTATTTTGACTCCACCACTTTGAAATGCTCCTCTGCCAAAACCTTTAAAATGAACAATTCAGAGGCAAAAAATCAAAAAAGGGCTCTGGTGCGGATCAAGTTAGGCGATTGACGATGGATCTGAGATAATTTTCAAGGTCGAAAGCCCTGTATGAGACAAACTTCAGAAATTGTACCTTCAGGAACCTGTCAAACCTCCCTTTAAAATACATTAGTAGCCTATCCTCTCCATACTTTGGGTACCAATTTTATATATAATTCATTCAATTTCCAATTTAATCCTGATTTTGAATCAGAACAGATTTTTATACTGTTATAAACGGTAGTGAGAGGTACAACTTTAACGATAATTGAGAGAGAGAACTTACGGAGAAGAGAATGATAACTACGAAAGAGAGAGATTAGAGAATTAACGAGAAGAGAAGATAACTTACGGAGAGAGATATGACAACTTACGGAGAAGAGAGAATACAACTTAACGAGAAGAGAGATGACAACTACGGAGAGAGAGATTGACAACTTACGGTGAGAGAGATAGAACTTACCGAAGAGAGATGAAACTTACCCTAGAAGAGATGAGAAATTACAGAGAGAGAGAATGAGAACTACGGAGAGAGATAAATACTTACGGAGAGAGAGATATGACAACTTATCTAAGAGAGCGATAGATGACAAACGTTACTGAGAGAGAGAAGAGAGAAGACAACTTAACGTGAAGAAAATGAAACTTAGGAGAGAGAGAAGAGAACATCCGAGAGAGAGCGATGAGAAATTACTGAGAGAGAGGGATGAGAACTTACGAGAGAGAGGAAGAGTAACTTACGTGAGAGAGAGGATGGAGAACTTTAGGAGAGAGAGAGAGAATGACAACAACGAGAGAGAGAGAGAGAGACAACATAGCGAGAGGAGAAATGAGAACTTACCAGGAGAGATAATGAGCAATTACGAGAAGAGTGATGAGAAAGTTACGAAGAGAGGGATGAAACTTTACGAGAGATGATAGAGATGACAACTAAAGCTTAAACTATCTATTCACACAAGTCATTTTGGTATTGTAAAAACACCACTACGCCAAAGTAAAACGTAAAGTTTATTTCCAATCAGGAAGACAACTCAGAATATCCAGCCACTAGTGCCAAAGGCCGATCAAAACTAACAATTAATGACATGAGATGCATTTTACGTTTTAGATTCTGTTTTTGGCACTTTTATTGCTTGACTATTTGTTATGCAGTATAAACGTATATGATGTTTCGTGTATTTTTGCTTTAGGTTTGGCACTCGACCTTTCCCAGCAAAACAGACCAAAAAGTCCTCCAAATAGAAAAGTGCCAAACTACACAAACGTAGTATCCGTATATTCAAATACAGACTTGAAAGTCCTGCAAATAGAAAAGTGCCAAACTACACAAACGTAGTATCCGTATATTCAAATACAGACTTGAAAGTCCTGCAAATAGGAAAGTGCCCAACTAAACAAAAGAAAGCACAACAAAGTATCCGAATACTCAAATACAGACCAAAAAGTCATGCAAATAGGAAAGTAAACAAAAGACGTTTTAACGTAGTATCCCTACAATTTAAAGCAAAGCATTCCTTCTCCTAAAACAAAAACTCCAGCAAAATTAAAGTGTCCCAAATACCCACCATAAATATAGAAACAAGTGTATCTCATATTGACAAATTTTCAATTCCAAGAACGTTGCGCGTTCTACTTTCTGAAAATCCTCAAATTGGGCAGTGCCATACCTCCACCAACAGCATTGAAACATGGTATCTATCAGTGACAAGATTACTATTGACATACAGTAACGTTGGCGCGTCTCTACTTACTCAAAGAAAGTCCACCAAAAAATAAAGTGCTAATCCCCCACCAAAATTATGAAACAAGGTATCCTCTTTTACAAGTTTACATATCCAGAAACCGGTCGTCGTCTTCTTCGCACTTCCAAAAAGCACCCCACAAATGTAAAATTGCCTAAGCCCCCACACGAAAAATTGAAAAAATGTATCCTCTTTGGAAGGTTTTCCCTTCCCAAGCGTTTAGCGTTCAACGTATTTCAAGAATTCCAGCAAACTCTCTGTATTAAAAATTCTATGTGTAAAGTTTTTTATAAAGAACATTTTTTACATTAAAGTTGGGTTCCACCATTTTGCTGGACATTTGGCAACCATATTAAGAGTATTTTCAAAAACAAATCAAAACTTCCAGCATAAAGGCAAGTGCCAAATTTGAAAACAACAAGCATAATTTATTATCTGTATCATCAAACACAAAGCATGTTTTAATGAAATAGTGACAGGAATTGAGGATGAATGCCAACTTCTAATTTAAAGGGAAAATGCGTTGCAGCGTTTTGTGTGTGTGCAAATTTGCAGCTAAAATACTTGCATATGGATGAGAAAAGGCTCTGGTCCATGCATTTGTAAAGCAATAGCTTCTAGTGTTCGCAGTTTTTGATGTATGGGCGTTTAAAAACAGTAGACGGAGTTTGTGTTTAGACAACCTTTTACCTCTTGCCGTTAGTGGTCAAAAGATTGGAACAAGTAAGTTTTATTTAGCAACATAGCTGCAAAAAATATCAAGGAATATTTCAAATTTGCTTTCTGTTTAGAGACACGTCCCCCTTCTCCTTGCCGTTAGTGGTCAAAAAGATTGGAACAAGGTTAATATTTAATTTTGCAACGCTCCAAAATTATCAAGGAATATTTCAAATTGCTTCTGTTAGGACACCCTTTCCCTTGCCGTTAGTGTAAAAAGATTGGAACAAGGTATTTTTATTTACAACTGCTGTCCAACATAACCATTAAATATTTCAAATTGCTTTTGTTAGGACACCTTTTCTCTTGCCGTTAGTGTCAAGAGATTATAACAAGGTTCTTTTATTTTGCAATTGCTGTCCATCATTATCAACGAATATTTCAAATTGCTTTTGTTAGGACACCTATTATCTTGCCGTTAGTGTCAAAAGATTGGAACAAGGTACTTTTGTATGCAGCTGCTGTCCAAAATTCTCCATTATTAAGTAGCAAACCCCTACTTATTAATCTGACTCCGTGTCGTCCGTCCGTTTGTCTGTCTGTGTTGTCCGCACGATATCTTTTTAACGCTTTAATCGATTTTTACGAAACTTAGCACAAAGGTGCGTAATGGTATGGGCTAGCTTTCTACATACTTTGAGGTTAATATGTCAACTGGGTCAAAAAATTTATAAGAATTACAGACCAAGGGTGTGTGCAGATGTGAAAAACATTTCCCCATTTTAAAAAGATATGGAAAAACCATGTAATTACATGTAAAAAAAGAAGGAATTTGAAAAACCATCATGGAAAAAATTGTAAAAAGATTTTTTCTTTAGAAAATATGTTAATAGTCATAATAAATGTTGCCATTAAGTAATTTTGTGTAAAACTAAACTAAGTACACATTACAGCTCCGCGTATATGTAGAAGTTTTACCATGCTTTAGCTTTCAATGTTGAGGCAGCCACGTAAAGCAGCCATTGTCTTTGTGACTCTATCGCTACTGCTTTTTCATATATTTCCATTTTACATTTTCACATGTTTTATTAACGTATTTACTATGATAAAAAGTGTAAAAAACACACTAAATACCTGGAAGAACGACATACCTTGGTTACAGAGCTAATGAAGTGAGTGGGTAATATGAACATCTTGTGTTCGTATACCAACATACACTAAGGTCCACAGCAATTCATTAGCACTTAGCCATTGTGCTCAGGTCTCAGTGGCTTGAATTTGAGTTGTGTTGCTTGCGGTTACGCCACCCATCTTCGTCAAAACTCTTTTTTACAAAATAATATCTCCAAACACAGCCTACGCCTACTAAGTATCCCCGAATTACCCAACATAATAAGTTAATTATTAAGGGCCTGATTCAGGCCCTTATTGGCTTATTGGTTTTGTGACGCATATTCAAAATTGTTTCAAGATGATATATAGAGGGTTTGCCAGTTTGAATACTAAATAAATACGCAAGTGCTGTGGTTGTAGGTTTTCAGTTTTTATTTGTAACCTTGTACGTGTACAACATATTGAATACTAAATAGAATATATAACTTATTATATAGAATTGGTATTTATAAACATAGATTTTAGATTGTTTGTTTCATTGTTTGAATAGATTACATTTCAACTTTACCGCATATGATATTGTGTCATAGTTCGTGACAAACGGTCGTAAGTACATGTTTAATAAAATTTAATGAATTAATTTAGTTATTTTTCTAATTTGTTTATTTTACCAGACATTTTTGTTTAAATTTGTGTTTCTTCGAAACTCAAGGTTTGTTTATAAATTCAAAATGTTCTAATAATACCAATCTGTATAATCTGTATAATGATTCATTTAAGCAGTAATATTTCGGATACATACCACAGTAGTTACTCTACTTAAAAAGTGAATTAAAAATATCTACCATGACCACCTCTGGGCATTGCGTTTTAATTTTTACATTTTTTCTTAAAATAAACTAATAATATATTAGTTACGTAGTACATTAATATAAATGCCAGCGTACAGACAAAATAACTATAAATATCTAATATGACCACCTCCGGGTAACACAATTTACGTTTTTTAAGAATCTACGCACGAGAATCTAAAGTTTAGATTCTAAACTTTTAAATTGCAAAATATGCAAACATCAACTTTTTCGTTCATGAGTCGGATAATAAATTGCACGAAAACATATTACTTCATAAAAAACAATCATTAATGATGTGTGAGGAACGACTTAGAGCTAACCCGACCAAAATTCAAATGGTTCCTAAATTGTCTGGAATATATTACAGCATTCTTTACTACAGTGTTTTGTCCATTAGTGTTTTTTACTTATATAGTTCATTGCACATGGCTGATGCATGTAGATACAATGATTGAATACGCATTTATAAATATACTTTTCCCAACAACATATTTGGAATTTAATTTGGTGGGTCGGATGACATATAAGCTACATAAAATTATTTAAATACAGAGCGTAAAGGTATTTAAACAAATTTTTGGACTGTTTCTTCTCTCACAATGTCCATCAGTATTTTAACGAGAATTAGTAATACAAATATCAGTAAACGCAACTTATTATTATGTTGGAAAAATACAACAGATCCTGTTGGAAAGATTTATAGTACAACGCTTTAACTCAATACACATACCATAAGAATTTCATTTCATTAGTGTTAGAGGTACGCACAACAGTCGTGCATACTTGATTTTGCTGTATACACAAATGCATATCATCTGCATACCAAATTGTTGAAACTACTTTTTTTGGAATTCGATTTCGGTGTTTGCTATAACCCCACTGATTCGTGTGCATGACATCACACGATGCCCTAAAATTAACCAATAAGCAGAAGCACCATCCTTCAACAGTCATCAAGTTCATACATTCATACTGTAGATCTAAGACCCGTCGTTGTGGAAAAAAACTCCATACGTTAGAACGTGGCATGGATAAAAAGTTTTGAATAAGGTCAATCTTCTGCGATTTTACAATAGCATCCATTTGTTTAACGTGGTTTGTACTAGTAAGATCGTAATAAATATTTATAATCAAACTCTCGAGTGACCTTTTTGACGACAACAGAAAGTCTAGTGGAATAACACCGTTTTCTATCCGTAAACGAACGTGTTTTAGTTTATCAAAGTTTAATTCGTTTGAATTCAAAATGTTTTGCATATCATTCAAGCGTATACCCTCAAACCACTTTGGCGTTGATAAAGATTTTAATTCCAGTTTTTCAAGAGAACTTTGCCATGTTTTTGACAAAAGAACCAGCGCACGAAACCAGGAAATGTACACATCGTACGTATTTATTGACACGTTTGTCAGCATTGGGCTACCTCCACCCGCGGCAATAGCTTCTAGCACATGATATTCTACTTCACGATGCATGAGTAAATACAAGGTTTTTAAGTTTAAAACCACCAGATTGTCAGGATTTATTGCAATTGGATCGGCAATGTCACGTATTATCAATGTTTCAATTTGCGGATTCTTTGCAATTATGCTATCAGTAAGTGGTTCCGGTAACATCGGGATAGGAACCCGGGATGAGTAAATAGCAATATTGCCATAGGGAGAATATTTCAACAAATTTTTCCAAAGCAGTTTTGTCCAAATGAATCCGGAAAAACCGTGATAATATCCAATTTCCCTCAATTTGTCATAAGCTTGAGCCAACTCAAAACAAAGCGTACATTCTCTTCAACTGATGTTCGTTGTTGAAGTGTGTTGATCAGGATCTCACGTACCATAGCGCACAATCCCAAATGTGACACCCATATATTTTTAAGCAAGCTAACACGTCATCCCGTTGATCCTCATCCGAGAGATTCAGATTTGCTGACCTTCCAAGTAATGGACATTTCCCGTCCACATTGGTGTCAGGATGGGTGTTTCGAAAATGATTTAAAAATTCCTCGATACTAAACGGGTAGCTGGTTGACAATGAAGCCGTGAGAAAATGATCATTCGAGCAGCATTCATCAGCACAAAGCTGTTCAATTGCGTTGTTCCACTTTTTGCAGACCAACCGGCAGTTTAGAAGAGGTTTTGCATCAGCGTCCCAGTCCCAGTCCCCTGGAACCAACGTCTTTTGCAACAACTTCACTACCCTTGGAAATAGAAATTCTGTCCTCTTTGTCCAAAAATGATAACGAAAAAACAGTGAGGAGTTTGAAAGGCTTGCCAAGATCTCGTCATCCTTCAATCTATTAAGCACCATTGACCACACCTTTAAAAAAATTAAAAGTTGTTTGATTTTCTCAACTTTACATTGCAGTTTTAAGAAATTTTAATCAAAACTGATAAAGTGAGTTTTTTAAACCCCCCTAGTGTAAACATCCCAACAAAATCTTTAATTCTCTGTTTCCAACTTATCACCTGTAATCGGGACTAGGCACTTGTAGCTCAGCCTTTGGCTCCGAACACGTCCTTTTAGCTGAATTCTGGTGAAATTCAAGGCTATTCCGTTAGAGCCTACAATCTACAACGCAAATAAACTTATTGGTTATTATAAAACCCTATAATATGGTGTATAATTTATAGCTAATATATGTGTACGCTACATTTTTTGAATGGTTGTTACTAATTGAATTTTTTGCTATTTCCTGCTTGCAGACCTAGCCTCCGGGATGCAATGAAAATGGAATAGCTTTTTTTATAAAACTGTAGAATAAGTACAAGTTAAAATGTATCTAATTTAAATGTAACTACCTTTGCTAACAACGCTTGAAGCAGCTCTGAAATTTAAGCTACAGACTATTCTATTGGTAGTGTATATCCTCTAACTTCTGGACAATATCAGGAATGCGTAAATGCATAAGAATAGACCAACAAACTAGCATTTACCAAGTTTAACTAAACAAGCTTACCATTAACAAAATTATATTTGGGATGAGAATGTGGTTATGTTGTCAACACTACGCTTTCTCAATTCTAGTTTTAAAAATCTTACGTAAAAAATGTGTATCATTAAAAACACTATTCTGCTTTCTGTTATACTACTTGTTCTTTTCAACAAATCTATTTCTCCAAAAATTTCTTCGTCTATTGAATGCTCTACTTTAATAACGGTTTGGAATTTGGCAACATAAATTGGTCCAAGTTTCTTATTAACCAGTCATTGTTGGGTAACTATTCCAGTGCCAGCCAAATGGTTTCTTTATTTACTCTGACACAACGTGTTATAGCTGTACTAGTAAAAGCAGTAAATTTTTCGTCTTCTTACACAGCTTTGCTTGAGTGAACTAGTGTAAAGCCAAACTGAAAGTTTATCCAATTCATTTCCTGCTAAGCATTTTGCCTTAGTCAAACATGTCTAAAGCTAATTCAAATTTACTTTTCTTCTTCTAAAACAACTTGCCTCAAGTTTACCAGTCTAATAATGCATAGCTAAAATCACAATTCTTGTTTAACAACTTCAAAAACAACTTGCCTTAATAGTGAATGCATGTTAAATTGAAATCAAAAAGCTATCTTTGGTTTCTTCCAATACCAAGCATGCATAGAGTGGACCAGTATCGATAATAACCAACATAAATGTAATCGGATATCCCTTATCCACGCATAGCCTTCACCGTCGCATCTATCAAGTGCCAACTTTAAAGATTTTCTTTTTTTTCTTTTATAAACAACTTTTGTTGAGCTCACCAGTCTAAGGCTAAGTTGAAATCCATACGTTCTCTTGTAAAACAAATTGCAATGAATACACCAACCTCTTTATAAAACAAACCTTACGATTAGAGTAAATTATATATCGTCAGGGTCTTTCCCAAATATCGTAAATGCAAAGCAGGCCTGCTCAAGGATGTCGTAAATGAAATTTTGGCCTAATTTAGGACCTCGTACATGCATTTTTGGGGTAACATGAGATATGGCTACTGGATTCTGACTGTATCTTGAGATATTGTGACCAACAATAAGCAGTATGTTATGATAACCACCGTCATTTATTGGCAGAACAACGAATTCCCTTAAAATTAATGCATGTTTTGCAAGTTTGCAAAATTTATATGTGACTAATTTAGTAAATTTTCGTGAGAGGCACATAAAAATTGAAATGGATTTATTCTGTTTGCAATTACTCGAAACCAGCAAAAACGTACTTACGAGGTCCTAGTTCAGGCCACTTTTGCATTTACGATATTTTGATTCCTGCCGGATTTTCATTTACGAGGTCCTAGTTCAGGTCACTTTTGCATTTACGATATCGGAGAAAGACCCCGACCATATGTCTAATGTCAACCAGTCTGATGTGAAAGCAATTTTTGTTGTCTTGTATTTTGTAGTTTATTTTGATGTTTTGAATCTTAGAATGTCAAACGACAAAAAGCAAACTGTTTTAAACAAAAACTATGTGTTTCTATTTAGAAATTATGTGGTAAAAAATATGTAACATGTTTGTACTGTTTACCTGAAACAACCTTAGAAATTACCTTACAATATTATTTTTTAAACATTTTAAATCAAATATCCAGGCTTTACAAGTTTTTTTCACAAGTGCCAAAAGGTTCTAACTTAGAACTTCTAAGTCTATGTGTTTTTGTTGAGCATCTCAGTTTGACTAAAGAGTAAAATACCTGCCGTTCTGCTTTTTTCAGAAAACGTTCAGTAACTGGACGAGAAACGACATTTCGCTAATACACCACTTTGTATATGTATTGAAAGCGGTAACTGCAATTTCAAATGATAACCAGGTATAAACATCCTTACTTAGGAATGTTCGTACTTTTTTAGTTCTGCTAGTAGTAGAGCCAATACATCAAATATATGACCTAGTCTTCCATCGCCCTCTCCTTTTTATATTTTTTGCTACCAGCCTACTACACAGTTCAAGGGTAATTAGAATAATGACAGGGTAATCACTGCCAATTGTTGCTATTTACTTATTAATAGCTCGCGCATATTAAGTATCTAAAACGCATGGTGGCTATATTAAACATGAATCACGTGTGTTACATTTGTCTAATGCAGATATTGAAATTTTTGCTAGCTAACGTTAGCTATTCAAACAGCTTGTGTTATAACAATTTTCTGAGTTATATACTAGTCTGTTTTTAAATCTACTTAGAAGAGTTTAACACTAGTCAAACACGAATGATTTTTTTTTCTCTAGTCCAAATTCTAAAACAATTTAATTCAGGTAAACATCAATTCGAATGCTAAGCAAAAATATTTGTTAGCCAAATTTAAACAATTCACACGTACCAAAATCATCTAAATTACTTATGAAGTTTTAAATAATCCCTGTTAAACAGGTAACATAATAATGTTGCCATCATTATAACGGTGATCTGGAATGTTTCTACCTACTTTAAGGACACCACAGGAAGTAAAACTAATAAACTAACGCCAATCTGATATTGTAGTTTAAACAATTCACCTTACTCAAACCAATCTTTTGCCGTTTGATTTGATTCTACTACCTTGTAAGCAACTTGTTTCAACAAATCCAAGATGCGTGTACCTATATGTATTTGACAACAATGTTATATTGTAACTCAGACAGACTCAAAAATATTATTACAAGCAAAGGTTCGAAGTATGGCTACATATTTTCAAACCTATCTTACCACAACCAAGTAAACGCAGGGAGTGCTAGAGCGTCCATTTTAAGTTTACCTCTCCAGAACCTTGCCCGTTCTACTTATTTCGAAAAGTCCAGCAAAATGTGAAGTGCCAGACCTCCACCAAAAACATGAAACAAGGTATTTCCTATACTAAAACAACCTTATTAAATATTGAGTGTTCTAATTCAAAAAGCCCACCAAAAGGACAAGTGCTAAACCCCTAACAAAATTATGAAACAAGGTATTTTCTATACCAAAACAACACCCTAAAAATGTTGCGCGTTTTTCTTGCCCAAACGTTTAGCGTTCAACTTATTTCAAGAAGTCCACCAAAAATTCAGGTGCCAAACCCCCTCCAAAAATATAATACGAGGTATCCGCTTTTGCGGGTGTACCTTTCCAGGATGTTTTGGGTTTTACTTATTTTAAAAAGTCCACCAAAAATTCAAGTGCCAAACCCCCTCCAAAAATATAATACGAGGTATCCGCTTTTGCGGGTTTACCTTTTCAGGATGTTTTGGGTTTTACTTAATTCAAAAAGCCCAGCAAAATGTAATAGTGCCAAACCCCCTCTAAAAATACGAAATAAATTATCATCTTTGACAAGTTTACTTATCCAGATTGTTGCGCGTCCAACATATTTCAAAAAGTCCACCAAAAAGTAAAGTGCCTAGCCCCCATCAAAAAAGACACAAATAATCCTCATGCAAAGTGTTACCTCTTCAGATGCTCGCTTTTTTCAACTTATATTTAAAAAAATTCCACCAAATAGTAAAAGTGCCAGCCCCCCTCCAAAAATAATCAAACAAAGTATCCTCTAGGTTAATTTTACATTTCCCAGAATGCTGCGCGATCATAATTACTTTCAAAAAGCCAACAAGCTCCATACAATGCCAACAACCCAATACCAAAAATGAACACCAAGAAAGGCGTCTTCACAAAACCAGATGACAGGGCTACCGACTTCATGAAATAATACCTTTACGTGCTCGAAAATAACTTATTGTGAGGTACCCTTATATCATGTACAATTTACAAGGGATACCTAAGAGCGGTATACCTTGTGCAAATGAGTTTTTGTGCTAATGGGAGAAATTTAGTTTTAACGCGAGAGATCGGTATAATGTTCGTAACGGACACTTCTTTGCCCGGCTCGCAGATATACTTTTTGACTAGTTTGAAAGTCTTTTACGTAGCCAACCAATTTTCGCAGCACCTCCTATCTGCAGATGCCTAACATGCAAGCCAAATATTTTTTGGGACGTGTCAAAGCTTTCATTCTCTTCCTAAAAGGCCTTCTGCAAGCCGAGATATTTTCGTTACGCGAAGAGTTTGTGTCCAGTCAATCAAGTGTTTTGTCAATTATGTTTTCAATAAGCCAGGCCAACCTTTAAATGATGTTTGAAATATGCATAAAATCGTATTTTATTAGCTCGCTGCGTCTTCAGGAGAGTTATTTAAGATGTCGTGTCTGTCTGTCCGTCCGTCCGCAGACCTTATTTTTGGGCCTTATGGGCTCCAAACCAGCAAAATAGCCTCTAAACCAGCAAAATAGGCTTTAAACCAGCAAAATATAACATGTTTCTGCACATGATTGCTTTGTATTTGTTAAACATCTACATAGCTTCTCTAGCAGCGAAATCTTAATGGTTAATCCATTGACAGTTTAATAGAGGGTTCAGATACGCCGCATTATTTAAGAAATGCATATGCACAATTTTGGAAAAGTATTTTCATGAGCATCTATTTACATCTTGATAAACTTTGGCCCAGAAAATCCTACCAAACATTGCTGCTTTGAAGTGTATTGTTAATAGCAATAGGAATATCTCAAAAGCTTTTTAATCAAAATTGACAAAGTTTTGACAAAATCAATCTGCTTGCTGTGAGCTTTTATGCTGCAAACATCAAATAACAAAAATTACCTTAATTTCATCAATCGCTAGATTAAAAAATTTAAACAAAACTAGATAAAGTAATTCACTGATTTAATAGTTAACAAAAACCTTCCGTATTTTCTGACAAACAAAAATCTTTGATTTAACAATTTTAAATTTATTACAACTTAAAACTATGTTTGTTTTCTATACACACCACACATAGAGAATTATTTTACTGTCAACTATTACGCTAACAAGTTTTAAAAAATGAATATATTTCTGGGGAAAATAAAAACACTCGAAAATTTACATAACTATATTTTACATATTTTATTTGTGATTGTGATGTCATCTTAAGTTGTAATAAAAACATGATTGAACAACGTAACTGCCATGTGACATAACTACACCAAAACTAGTGCAAATTCTGCATATTTAATTGCATTTCCTATAAACTTACATACAAATACTTTTTAACAATAGCAAATTAGATTATTTAGTTGTTGGCAACAGTGGTTTTTAGTTAATAAATCAAGAATCTAATTGTGAAAATTCATCAAACTAAGTTTGTGAAGCTGAGGAACCAGTTTTATTATTTCGGCGATTAGTTCCGATTAAATACGTAAAAACCGTGTCGTACTGCTCTACGGATACACCTAACTTCAACATGTTTGATCTAGTTTCCTTTTTCTTTGCTTCATTATCCCCCCATCAAAGTCGTTATTTAAAATGTATAATCTGATATTCACAACCGCTAAAACCCCCTACTAGAACAAAAAATATTAAGCAACAGCCATTGTAATAAGTGAATTTCAACAATGCTAGATACATTAAATACAACTTATTATAGTTTCTGTACCAACGCCATCAGAAGGCAATTCGACCTTTGTCCTCTTCTAGTTATACCTATGTGTACCATGGTTTTAATCTTCGCTCAGTAGGTATGATGTCTTTCGAGAGTCCGACATATTCCTGATTTTGGTTCGGTTACATTTACACTTCTCTGTCTCACGACATGCAGAGTACAATCTCCTAGCTAATTTCTGCGTAACGACTTTCCACTAAAGATTGTGGGTCCATTAAATTTTGTATATGAGAATTGGGAAGAACCGTCTATGATTGTTTCCCGGCTTCTGCTTGTTCCTTTGTACCTTATAGTAGTTAAATTATAATATTTTGTAAAGAATCCATAAATTATTTTAGTTTTTAATAACATAGTAACTTTTAGGAATTGATTTTTAAACTTTACCATCTCACTTAGTTATCCTAATGGTCAGCAGAAATTTCACTCTTCTCATTTTTAAAACAAAATCCTGGCAATTTTCTAGAACGAAACAGGATATTTTGTACATCCAACAATGAGATGAGATAACACCTTGCATTTTTGTAATCTAAACATTCTACATAATGACAGTCCATAAAATTCTTATACCCTGTATTAACTCCTTATATAGCACGCATTGCTAGAAGGAAACTCCTTTTTCCTCTGAGGTACATACGCCAATCCTTTTATCTATTATGTGAAGCTTTTTGCAGATATTCCTTTTAGAAGAATATAAACCTAATTTAGCAAAAAAACCTTCACCAACTACTTTTCAAATGTTAAATTATGAGTGTTTTTTTTTGCTGAATTATACCTGGGCTCAATATTGCCTTTACTGCTTCCAGATCGTCGATCTTTTACATTTGAACTCAAATATTTTGAATATACGAACAGTGAATATCATAAGTGAACAACAGTCCCAAATTTAAAACTGTGTCAACACTTAACCTATCCACTTTGTTCGTTTTGGTGCATTTT